>JAQZBX010023911.1:0-30515 GCA_029593785.1 Cabassous unicinctus
GCTCCCTCCTGAGCCCTCTCTGCTCCCTCCTGAGCCCCCTCTGCTCCCTCTCTCCTGAGCCCCCCAGCTCTTCCCCACCGGGCTCTTCCCCACCGTCTCAGCCTGGCACATACTGCTGCTCCCCCTTAGCCCACTGACGCCGGCCGTGCTCTCCCTCTGACTTCCCTCCCCTTTGGTCACACACAGCCTTTTGGTTTTAGATGCTGCTGGACACACGTTGACACTGCACACATTCCCCTGTCAAAGAAGAGAGTGGCAGTGGGACATCTGGGAATGTTTCCTCAGCTAAAATATGGGAGTAGGACTCTGTGTCTGGGAGAGCTTGGGCACTAGGAGCTCTTGAAGGTAGAACAGAAGCAGGCTTAGCCTGCCAAGGAGTGTGCAGTTCTTTTTGGAGTAATGAAATGGTTCTAGTTTTTTGTGGTGATGGATGCACAGCATTGTGATTACACTAGTAGCCATTCGTATGGTATGTGAATCTGTCTCAGTAAAACTGCTTGATAAATAATTGTGCAAGAATAGCCAGAAATAGCAGCTATGTACAGCAGGGGACGCATAGAGAGATTGGGAGGGGAGGCATTTTCTTGTTTGTTTTTTGTTTATTATTTTTATCATTATTATTGAAATAATGAAAATGCTCTAATGGTGATTGAAGAGATGAATGTACAACTGTGTGATTATACCAGATACCATTGATTGTACACTTTGGATGAATTGTGTGCATTATTGATACGTACCAGTAAATTGATTTTTTTTTTTTTAAGTCATAACAAGGTGCAGGGAAGATGTTGGAGTGACTAGTCCTGACTTTGGGCCAACCTGGGAAAGGGCAGCACTGTCACTGTCTTTGTATGCATTTTAATTTTTTTTTCTAAATATGCTATTGGAATCTCCAGAGCTGAAATTGTTTGCGCTCACACCACTCATTCACTCACAGGGGATTCTGTGTGTGCTGAGGTTGGAGAACCTTGGAGAATCACTGATGCAGTCACACTGATACAGCAATGCTTCATTAGTAGCTACAAAGAAACAGTTATCTGTCTTCATTGATAGAGGAAAGCTTAGAGAAAGGCTTCCCTTTCTCAAACTATCAGAATCCTTGTAATAGCAATAAAAAAATTTTAAATAAATCTAGGGGAGCGGGTGTAGCTCAATAACTGAGTGCCTGCTTCCCATGTACGAGGTCCTGGGTTCAATCCCTGGTACCTCCTAAAAAATAAACAACCAAATAAATAACTCTTAAGTCATTGGTACAATGAGAGAATAATGTCCCGTAATCAAGTGAGGCAAATTCCGTAACGAAAGGATGGTTCGGTATTGGGAAATTTATTAATTTCTTTATATCATTGAATCTCAGTTGTGTCAGACCTAGGGCCCTTTTTAACAAATATTTTGTACTCTTTCTCATAATTCAGAAATGAAATCAATAGATAATACCTTTCCATACACCAAGTTTGAAATAATATATGTGATGCCTTAACATTTTATATTTACATACATGTATGTTGAATTTGTATGTATATGTGTGTGCGTATATATGTACACATTTAACTGTTTTCCCTGGTGTATGACTTAGGGAATTGAAAAGTAGTTCTTCAGAGTGTAATTTAAAGAAGCAATCACAAATCAGTTTGGAAGGGAAGGATTACTTACAAATGATTTGGGGACAACTTGTTAGCTCAGGTATCTGGGATAAAAAATTCGGTTATTTCCCATACATCATATGCTAAAAGGAATTGCAAATGGATTTAAAAAATTAGATAAAAATAAACTTTATTAAATGTTTAAAGAAAAAAGTGAATATCAAATTTTTAGGAAGAGGGAAACTTTAAATTTTAAAAAGGAATGGAAGAAATCACAAAAAAAAAAACCAGTGCATGTAATTGAAAACTTGAAACATTCAAATAAATTATCAAAAGTAGATCTTTCACACAAAACGCCTGGGAACCCTTGATTTAGAGAATGTTGTTTTTGTGGGGACGCTAGCATATATCAGTACCATTTCGTGCATTCTGAAATGGAGACCATATTTTGATCTTGAAGAGGAAAATATTTTTACATGGCAGGTAGGAACCTAGAAACCGAGGCAGCCATCGCTGCTTTTTCTGCACTGCCGCATTCTTTACTTCCGGCAAAGTCATGTTTTAGGCTCGTGCCAATTCTGGGGGCTCCTGTTGTCCTTGATGAGTTTAGCAGTCAAGGAAGTAGTCCTTGTGAGTCTTCAGAGTAGCTTGAATTATTCAAAAATAATTTACCACTGTTCACGTCCTACCGCTTTTCTTTCTTTTAAGAATTTATGAGACCTGTTTCAACCCACACATTTATATATACAGCTTCTTACTGTTTTGATGTAGAATGAAAGAGGTAAATATTATGATTACAGTGAAAGCCCATTGCCAAAATCCTTGACTTTGTGCTGGTACCCATTTCCTGACTATTAAAAAAGTGTGATGGGGAAGCAGATGTGGCTCAGGCGATTGAGTTCCCACCTGCCACATGGATTCCCAGTGCCTCCTGGAGAAGACAAGCAAGATCGCAAGGTGATGTGACGGGCTGTCGTGGTGAGCTGATACAACATGATGCAACCAGGAAACAGCGAGGAAAAACACAGACACACAAAGCAGGGAGCGGAGGAGGCTCAAGCGATTAGGCGCCTCCCTCCCACATCAGAGGTCCTGTGTTCGGTTCCTGGTGCCTCCTAAAGAAACAAGACGAACAGACACAGCAAGTGCCGACAACGAGGGGGTGGGGAGAAATAAATAAATGTTTAAAAATTTTAAAAAAAGTATAAGGGGAGCGGATGTGGCTCAAGCAATTGGGCTCCTGCCTACCACATGGGAGGTCCCGGGTTCGGTTCCCAGTGCCTCCTAAAAAAGGAAGATGAGCAGACAATGAAACAGAGCAGATACAAACAATGAGGGGGTGTGGAGAAATAAACAAAATCTTTAAAAAAAGTGTGATATTCTACCCTTCCCCATTATTGACTTCATACTTTGCCAACATCTTAATATCCATTTTCTGAATTTTAAAGATCTGATTCTGTCCTGCCTACTACCTGCTTTGTTGGCTCTTTAACTGCTAATAAACACCTCTCAGAGAATAGGCAGGGAAAACAAGAGACCTTAAGATTCAAGCTGGTTTTGCTTGTTCCTTGTTCATCTGTAATGAAAAGTTCCGTGTGGCTGATTACATTAAATGGAGTCGGGGTTCTCTCCGGGGTTTCATGGCCCGTGCTGTTCCTGCCTTCCATCCTTCAAGCTGCCTGTGTGTCACTGGAAATTTAGATAAAATGGGAGAAAGTCCTAGGTTGGCAGTTCGAGAACTTGGTTTTGAGTGTTAGCTAGCCGTATGAGTAGTCTTTCTCCACTACTTTACCAGCCTGTGGTGTGTGGCTTGGATTAAATGGCCTTTAAAATCCTTATGGTTCTGCGTTTTGTGGTTCTGTCTTACGTTTCTCTCTTTCTCTGGAGGTCATGAAACGAGTACGCGCAGAGCAGATTCAGATGGCAGTGTCCTGCTACCTCAAACGCCGACAGTACGTGGATTCAGAAGGTCCCCTAAAACAAGGGCTGCGCCTGTCGCAGACTGCTGAAGAGATGGCAGCTAACCTCACAGGTAACGCCGGGGCCTCTGTGGTGGAAACTCGGGGCAGATGGAAGAAGCGTAGAGTGTCCAGAAGCCTGGGTGGGCAGCGCCAAGGGCTGCGGGGGCGTGGCCCGTCCTTCAGAGCCGCGCTCAGAGGCCGCGTCACCACCTGTTCCGGCTGTGTGCAGTATTTCCTTCCGCAGAATGCTCGAGTCATTTTGCTCTACCCTATGTTAGGTGGAACTTTCTCCTGTAAATTATCCTGAAAGCCCCTTAGGAACAGGGTCTCTGTGTCCTTCACGTTCCCCTCTCCTCTAGCATAGTCTCGCACGTGGAAATCAGAGCTGCCGGGTGAGTGAGCATGTTGGGTTCAGTGGTTGGAATTACTGGTCATAGATATGTTCCTGGGTTTTTTTGTTTGTTTTTTGTTGTTGTTACTTGCTTTGAAATTGGACTCTATTTTAGAAAAACTTGTCTTGAATTAATCTGGAGTAACAGGAGCGGATGTAGCTCAGTCGTTTGAGCGCCTGCTTGCCATGTACGAGGTCCTGGGTTCAATCCCAGGTACCTCCTAAAAATAAAAAAAATCTGGACTAAGAAATAGTTGTTACTTGGTTGCCTTGTGAGCTCCGGTTTTTATGCGATAGGGTTTTGTTACACTGAATTCACATACGCGAGATCTTGAAAGAAAACAAAAGCTACTCCCTACCTCCAGATGCCTGGGAACCACTTTGATGGGCTTGGAGTCAGCAGTGCTCTCTCTGGCTCAGCGCTCGTTCCCCTTCTCACCTGCTCTTCTTGCTTGCTGGACTTCCTTCTCCTCTAAGAGGTCGGCACAGCCTCTCCACCCCCTGGTGGTTTCAGCCGCAGTGCTGTCGCGCCGTCCGAGTCCAGGGTCCAGGCCACCTTGCTTGAAGACTCCTGTCACCGCCCAGGGAAGCAGGACGGGGCAGTGAAAGCCTGAGGGTGTCCACAGAGGCATGGGCCGTGCTTCCTCTGAGAAGACGGGGACACGCGTTCTTCACGGTCACGTTCACCCACGTTGCTGTCCTCCAGACTCCCCCAGGCGATGCCCGTGGCATAGAAGAATCACTGCTTTTAAGCTGCCGGGTGTCTGCCCACCCCAGCGTGGTTCCTTCTTAAGGTCTCCATCACAGCCTTTAATGTAGGTTGGTGATCTCCCGCCTCACTTTCCTGCAAACCCAGGGGCAGCAATTCTGCACTCTTGCTGACAGGAAGCAGGAGTGACGCTATTTAACTGTCTTCCGAATGTTTTGCTCTTAGTTTAGACATAATGGTGGTTCTCCTACGGTTTTGTCCTGGTCTTTCGGTTGTATGAGTAATCTGAAAAACCCTGTATCCGTTAGCAGGCATGTATTGAACATATGCTCTAGGCCAGGAAAAAGACTCTAGAGGTAAAGATTTGCTCCTGGCTTCTAGCCGGGAAGTGAGGCAAGTCAGTCATTGGTTATGGAGGCGTTTGATGGGATGAGTTCTGGCACGGAGGCGTGCTCGGGCTCCGTAGAACAAAGAAGATGGTCACCTGAAGTAGACTGTCAGCTCAGAGGAGCCACCTCCAGAGCTTCCCGCCTCAGGAGGGCATCGTTAAACAGATGGAATGAGCCCACTTTAGAGGCCCCGTCAGGAGCTAGCAGGGGCACGGGTGAGAGGAGGGTGCCTGAGGCATCACCTGTGAATTTTAGAAGATCACGCTGATGGTGTTGCTGATGGAGAGAGCCAGGTTATAATCAGGGACCCGAGCTAGAAGTCGCAGTCCAGGCGACGAGCACTGCCTGAGCTGAAGAGGTGGTAATAGGAGTGCAGAGAACAGAGGAGGTTTTAGGGATCTGTAGGGTTTGGGGAACATGCAGACGTCTGGCGAACCCTCTCCTCGCTGTCTTCCCCTCCGCCCTCTGGCTCTCGTGGGGTGCACCGGCTGTCTCCCCGTCGCTGTCGCCTTTGCGTGCGTTTTATGTTGTAGCCTCCTCAGTCCTGTACCCCATCTCTAAAACGGGCTGATGTCTCATCCAGATTGCTAATAAAGGTGGCTTCTCTCAGCCCCCAGCCACCTCCCCTCACGGAAAGGGTAAGGGGATTTTTTTTTAAAGCATAAACTCACAGAACAGAAGTTAAGTGCATGTTCATATGCTGAATATTGAAACTCTGGCCTTTTTCCCCCAAGCCAGCTACGAGAACGCTGGTGGCTGGGCACCTCAAAAACATGCTACCAAGACACAAACAAAGGAAAAGCAGGAAACATGCCACCATTGACATCCTAGAGGGGAGCTGATGGGGCTCAGTGGTTGAGTGCCCGGCTCTGCGTCCCAGGGTTGATCCTTGGCCCCAATACCTCGAAAGAGAAAAAAAAAAGAATAACATCCTTGAAACAAGAATAGAACACTATCTTTAAAAAGAAAGGAAAAGAAAAGAGAAAGGGAGAGAGAAAAAATTCAGAGAACAACAATAAAAATTTGTAGATCAATTGTATGATAGTAAAAATAATCAGTATAAGGGTTGAAAGTTGAGCAGGCTTGCCAGAAAGTAGAACAAAAAGATAAAGAAATGGAATATAGGGGAGGAAATTAAAAGATCCATTCAGGAGATCCAACCTTGAAATAGTAGGAGCCTCAGAGAGACAGTAGAAGGGAATCAACAGAAGGATTCAAGAATATTCTGCAGAACTGAAAGACATGAATTTCCAGCTTGAAGGTCCACTGAGTGGCTCTGAATAGACCCACCCAAGGCTCCTGCTGCAAAGTCTGAGGACACTGGGGTCGAAAGTTTCCAGGTGACTCTTCCGTGAGCTGACATACCTCCCCTCTCTCGTTCGTCTGTTTATCTGTGCGGTTTACACCATTTCATCTCTTTACTGTCCTTTTACTGGGTAATAGGAGGGGAAGGAGATAAACACGGCACAGTCGGTAAAGTCTGACAAGGCCCCGCGTGTTTGGAAACCTGCTCGTGTGTCCAGTGCTCTCGATGCGTGCGCGCCTCCCGCCCCGTGCTGCCGTGTCTGGGTTAATGACTGCCTTTCCCTCCCCAGTCCAGTCAGAGTCCGGGTGTGCCAACGTAGTGTCTGCAGCCCCTTGCCAGGCTGAGCCCCAGCAATATGAAGTACAGTTTGGACGCCTGCGGAATTTTCTCACTGGTGAGTACCCAGCCCTGGCAGCCTTTTCTGGCTGAGAAAGAGCAGAGCACGCGGCCCTCAGAAGCTGCCCTTTGCCGGGCGTGGGTCCACAGCCCTTGCCTTCAGAGCTTACGGTCTGTTGGAATTCCTGAGAGGCTGCGGTCACGGGGTTAAGATTTAAGAAGGCTCGTAGGTGCTCAGTAAACTCGTGTGGAGTCAGCCCCACGGCGCAGCGGCCGGTGAGCGTCGATGCCCCTCCATGACTGATGGTAGAGACCGTCTTAGAGGCGTCTTTTCCCCTTACTTCCAAAAATGCAAGACAATAGTCCTCAAGAATCAGCAAGGCAAAAAAAGTAGAAGTTGTCGTTTAGACAGCCAGGTGTGGGTGGCAGACTGACCACCAGACACAAGCTCAGTAGCTGTGAGTCTGCTCAGCACGTCCAAGTCGCCTTCGTTTTCTCCTGTGGAGTGAAGAAGGCAGCTGGAAGGCTAAGCCAGTGATTTCCTCCAACCCTAACGACATTATAGATTCAATGGAAAATTACTGCAATAAAGAAAGCACGTCAATTCTGGTTATTAATCCAAAATTCCTCTTGAGTAGTCTGAATAATCATGCACAAAACACCTTGAGGTTGAAAAATAGAAAACTTTCTCTGCCTTCGAAGGATTGAGAATATTTAGCATGGAGTGGATAGTAGTAAATTGTAATTAGAATACTTTGAAGTTGTTTTAAGTTTTCTTTCCCTCCTTGAACAATCCTTGGGTTGATCATTTTTTAATGCATGTAAATTGATCAGTATATAAGCCAGTATATAAGCCCTAATATTAATATTAGGAATTAATATGCCCAGCTGTAGTCAGATGCAGTTAGAGTTGTCCTGATTTTACTTGGTCCCCATCACGGTTAATATTTTAAAAGAAAGAATCTGTGGTCTAAAGTTGGGGAAAATGTCCAAAAATGCTATAGGAAATAAAGGTTACAAAGTAAAACTCGAGGGATTATCTTAGTTTCAGGGTTGCCGAATGATGGAATTCCTAAGCAGAGAAGAGTCTGTTAAATAGTTACATAAATGAAAAGTCACGACCATTAAAGATTTGGTAAAAAGAATCGATTGTCTTTAAACTGGAAAGAAAGTAACTCCATTAAGATCCTCATATCTTACGAATGTTGAGTGTCTAGGAGATGGAAGGACAGCTGCTTTCCATCCTCACCAAAGATAGAAAACAGATTTATAACATAAAAAGGATTTTATCCAGAGGGTAGCAAGACCCGAGACCATGGAAGTTATTTTTAATCAGGAGATAATTACACGTCTCTCTCCGTGGTAGGTCGGTCTCAGCATTCCGACGGCAGGAAGGCTGGTTTAGAAAGAAGTACCTGGCCGCTCAGCCGCTGCTTCCCCTCAGCCAGGTGGAGGTGTTGCTGATTCGGCCCCACCTCCTGGAGCATTCCGTCTAAGGAGGGAAACAGAAAAGTGAACGCCATGTAGATTTGGTTTGTATTTCTTAATCACTGAAGCATGGCTGTGATAAAATGGACTCATTGAAATAATTTTATCATTACAGAACTGCAGTGTTTTCTTGCAGGGAAGAATTAGCGTAGTTAGTCGGTCCCTGATCTATCTAGGTAAAAAACTTCTGTCCAAATCCCTTCCCCATTGACGTCTTGGGAGTCTTGGCGTTTTCCTCACGAGTTTGTCAGGGCTCCTGACTTAGTAGCATTTACCGCTTGTATTTGATGGTGCTCTTTTCTCTCTAACGTCCTCTACATTCCTATGTGTTGTAATCTGTCAAGCTTGCCTCTGTGATTTTTTTGTCGTTTCGAAACTGAGAAAGTTGTTGTGACTATGGTTTGATCCTTGAACGCGTTGGTCACAGATTATGTAGAGGGAAGGGGTTGACATACGTATTTTTCCCGTGGGGACTGCTTTTCCTGGAGCTCTTTTCTCTGCCTTCAGGTCTCGAGAGCAGTCAAGTCAAATGGAGACGTATTTCCTGAGCATCAAATGCTAAATATAAATGCAAAGTATGAAGTGTGATCGTTAACCTAATTTGGAAGCTAACCCTAACATAGAAAGTGGAAAAGTAAACATTTTTAGATAAAATCTGTTTACAGTAGAAGTTTCACCAGCCAGTAAGTCATCAGTTGCTAGTTGTGTATCTGTCGGCGTCGCCTTCGGAACTGAACTCAGAAGGTGACTTAGACTGGGGTGGTCGGAGAAGGCTCTGCTGAGGAGGTGACGTCTGAGCTGGACTGGAGGGGCGGGCTGGAAGTGGAGGGAGTGCGCTGGGTAAACGGACCGGCAGGAACAGGGGGCAGAGGTGACAGCTCTGTGTGCAGGAGCAAGTGAAGAATCACCTGGTTTAGAGTCAAGCTTTCAGGAGGGCAGTAGAGCCGGCACACTTGGGCCGGACTGGCAAGAGCTGCCCCGCGTTCTGGAATATGACTTTATCCTGGAAAACGGACAAACGTTGACACAGAGCGTAGTCTGAGTGCAGTTCATGAATTAGTTTATAAGAGGCGGTAGCTAGGGGGCTGACCCGTTAGTGTTTACTACGGTGCTCGAGACGTGGAGTGAATAAGCCAGGACTCATGGTGGTTGGGAATGGAAAGCAAGATCTTGATTCCACTGTTAAAACTGGCGAGTTAGAATCCTCAAGGCTCAGAGTGAAGGAGGAAGAGTCTGGTTTTGAGACTGAGGTAATTAAGGTACAGTGAACAAAAATAACAGAAGGGGTTTTGTGAAGCTGACACCCCATTGTACAGCCTGCAGTACGGGTTTGGGGCTGGGTTTGAGAGAGCATCCAGCCTGGCGGTGGAGAACTCACCATCCACATGAAGGTGCAGGTAGATGTGCAGGTGGACTCCTCACCATCTACCTGGAGGTGCAGGTCCAAGACTTAGGACACGACCGACCTAGAGGAAGGTAGTGGAGAAGTGTGGCCCTCTGGCTGCGGCTCTCCTGCAGACGCTGAGCTGCCTGGAGGTGGTGCTTCTGTTGGCCCGCCGGCCGCCTGGCAACTCTTAGGAGGAGGAGGGGCCTAAAGGCAACGAGAAGCGGACCCCAAGTGAGGCGCCCAGGCACAGGGCAGGTGTGCTCAACAGGTGCAGGCTCTCCAGAGAGGGAGCGGAAGGAGCGCGGACAAGGTCACTTCGTGTCTTGTTTTAGTAATTCCTGTGAACCCCACGAAAAACTCCATTTTTCTCTTGCTCGCTGCCAGCAGAGTGTGGGGCCTGCGCACTCGGAGGGCAGGTGTGTGGAAGGAAGGAGTGCCCCTCTCGGCAGATATGGTCCTTTTGTAGTCAGAGGAGATACTCCAAGTGAGGGCATTCTCAGGGACATAGGGGAGGGTATGCCGTGATTGCAGTGGAACAGTAAACTGTATAAACACGCTGATTGAAATGTTCTTTCGTACCCAGCATACTGTCCTCAGATAAGAGAGAGCAAACGAAGCAATTCTGAAATGATGAGCTGAAGCAACCATGAATTTCAGTCTTTTTTTAGGTACCGGGGGCCTGGGATTGAATCCGGGACCTCGTATGTGGGAAGCCGGCGCTCAACCACTGAGCCACATCGGCTTCCCCGAGATGGTTTTTCAGTTTGTTTTGCTTGTTGTTGTTTTGTTTTCAAGAGGCACCAGGAACCGAACCCGGGACCTCCCATGTGGGAAGCGGGAGCTCAACTGCTTGAGCCACATTTGCCCACTTCAGTCAATTTTTAAAAGTCATGCTTCCCTGTTCCTTGATGGGCCAGGTTTTTTCTAAACTTGTTAAATTAAAAATGCCCCTCATTTTGGAAAATAAACCTGAAACTAAAATTTTAAGGAGTTGAAAATGATCTTTCATCCCATAGCATATATATTGAAAGTATTAAGTAAAGGTTGACTCTTCTTTGCTTTCTGTAATTGGTATTTTGAGAATGAAAATTTCCATAGGTCTTCTAAAGAATTACAGCTGCCTTGTCTTTAACTATATATTTGAGTAGAGATAAACTGGTTCTAAAATGCACATATTATGCATAATTTACCTCGTGGCAAGTGAAGTAGTGTCAAGCAGAGATAGTACACTGGTTTCATATAAATTAGGGAGGCACAATGGCAGTGTCCCATCTTGAGCCCTGAATGGAGAAGTGCTGGCAGCATATAGGTGCCGACAAAGGCATTGTTATATCAACTTACTTAAATATGTACAAACGTTAATCTAGATATAAAACCTTGATGCCTGTATTTCTGTATGAACCCTAAACTCCTTTACAAATAAAACAAGCACAACCACAAAAGCAATAAAATTCAAATTAACAGCAATTTAATGTGACGGATAAGGTTTTGCCAGAATTCACTTGCCGGTCAGCGCGGGAGCCTGGTCGGCTCGTCTTGCCTGTGGTGTCCTGTGGTCATCCTGTCCTCTCGCTGTCTGTCTGTGCTTGAAGGACTGCAGAGCCTCTGTTCGCCTGCGTGAGCACTAACTCAGGTGCGAGGTGCATCTCTGCTCTTTTCTCGTCAGCCCGTGACAATTAATTCAGTACACTGAACATTCTTTGGCGCACAGTTTCTTGGTGTTAAAGTCTCAAGTTAGTAATTAGGTTAGTCTTAGTGTCTCATTTATGGTTATCTCTACAAGAGACGTTTTGCTTCCTAACCAACAAAATACGGACCACTGCCGTGGCAGCTTTGGGGCGACTCAAGGGATTCTGTCGTGGTCGTGTAGGGTGTGCCGGCCTGGGGGCCAAGACAAGGCAGTGGACCCACAAAACAAGTGCTTTGATTTCCTTGAAGTGAACGGACGCCAGAAGTAATAGCGAAACACAGACTAAGAGCAAAACTCGCCTGTCGTCCAGGTGGTTCTGAGTATACTTACATACACTGTTTTAGATTATTCCCCAGGATACATCCGAGGATCCACAGAGGTCTGAGGTCCCCAATTTGAGAAAGACAAATGTACTGGGAAAAAAGTACTAAATGCTGATGACCTGGGTACAAAATCTGGTCCTGCTGCCCAGCTGTTAGAGGAACTTAGGCAAACCTCTTCACCTCCCTGGGCATCCAGTTCCTGGTTTGTGGCAGAAGTCAGGCCAGGGTTGCTTGGCTGGCCTCAGAGCCAGTGTGCTTCCTTCTTTAGGGAAAAAGTCTTGGACTTCGAAGTTCTGGAATTCGATGTGGGACTCATTTCGATCAATAGCCTCGAAATGCTGTCCTGACAAGAAAGGGTTATGTGGTGGGGGGCCGCACGAAGGAACCTTTGTTCTGTGAGATGGTTCCGGTTCTGGTTCTGGTTCTAAGCCCTCGTCTCTTTGTCGTCCTAGATTCCGACTCCCAGTACAGCCACGAAGTCGTGCCTCTCCTCTACCCTCTCTTTGTCTACCTCCATCTCAACCTGGTCCAGAGCAGCCCGAAGAGCGCCGTGGAGAGCTTTTACAGCCGCTTCCATGGCATGTTTCTGCAGAACGCCAGCCAGAAGGATGTCATCGAGCAGCTGCAGACCGCTCAGACCATCCAGGACATCCTGTCTAACTTCAGGCTTCGAGCATTCCTCGACAACAAGTATGTGGTCCGTCTCCAGGAAGACAGCTACAACTACCTGATCCGCTACCTCCAGAGTGACAACAACACTGCCCTGTGCAGAGTCCTCACCCTGCACATCCACCTGGACGTGCAGCCTGCCAAGAGAACGGACTACCAGCTGTACGCCAGTGGCACCTCCTCGCGTGGCGAGAGCAGCGGCCCGGAGCCCACCGATGTGCCCACCCCTCTGCTGCAGAACGAGGCGGCCCTGGAGGTCTTGCAGGAGAGCATCCGGCGTGTCAAGGACGGGCCCCCCTCCCTGACCACCATCTGCGTCTACGCCTTCTGCAACACGGAGCAGCTGCTGAACACGGCAGAAATCTCCCCTGACAGCAAGCTGCTCGCCGCCGGGTTCGACAACTCCTGTATAAAACTTTGGAGTTTGCGATCCAAGAAGTTAAAATCGGAACCCCATCAGGTAGACGTGTCCCGTATCCACTTGGCTTGTGACATTCTGGAGAAAGAGGTACGAGTATCATTTTTCCTTCCCTATGCCTGCCTCACTAATTAGCTTGGAATATTCTTACCAAACATGGCACATCTTACAGAGAAAGGGGCTTCGTTATTCCCTCATCATAGCTTGAACCAAACGAATGCCATATAAGAAGGAGCCATTGAATTCCTGCTAATGCCCAACCTTGGAAGAGATGAAGACTCCTTTTTAGCAGTATTAACGTTGCTAACGAATGGTCAGTATTTATCATTATCTGAAACGCCATCGCACCGCCAAGCCTAATTAAAGACCCTTGGCTGATACTGACTTCAGTTGAGATTTACAGTAAAGTGCAAGTCTAAGTAGTTAGAAATAGATTACTAGGTCAGAGGATCAGTGCATTTTAAATTGTGGCAAATATTGTCCTTTTCCCACCAAGTTGTGTCGTTTTATAATCTCAACAGTATTTGAGGATGCTACAGCCTCATCACACTGAAAGTTGTTGCAGTAACAGTCCTCTGGCTCGGTGTACGTTGGGGTGTTCTTATACCCCATTTTTTAAAATACACACAGGGGAGCAGGTGTAGCTGAGTGGTACAAGGTCCCGGGTTCAATCCCCAGTAACTCCTAGAATGAATGAATGAATGAATGAAGTCAATCCAGTAGGAGTGTAAAGGCTCCATTGCCAGATCTTGTTTTCTTTGCTGGGGTGGCCCATGACCTGGGCTTCAATCGCAGAGAATCACAGCCCGAGGGAGAACATGGGCAAGGGAGACAGACGTTCCGCCCTGGGCGGGGCCCCGCGCAAGCTGCATTGAAATCCAAGCAGCTCTGCTTCAAGTGATTTGGGATCAAAAATTCCTGGCGTGGAGTTGACAAATTAAGGAATAAAGAATCACTCTAGTTGGATTACAGTTGCTGATAAAGGCACTTTTTCCTGTCCTGTTTTCTGAGGATCCTCCGGTTAGTATGGCCTTAGAACTTTTTATTTTTGCAACTGAAACAATACAATTCAGAGAGTTTGTTATATGAGTAAAGAATCTAGATTCCCACGTACAAGCTTTGATTTCAATGTCACACTACTCTCTGAGATATTTCCCATTGCACTTTGATTCAAATTATCAAATTCCTCCTCTCCTTGGAGACAGTTCCAGCTGTTTGGAAGGTCTTCACATACAACTGAGATATTTGCCCTCATTTACTTTCAATTTTCTGTAAATAAATTTTTTAGAAAAAAAGGATTCTTCCTACTGACCTTATTAGCATTAGGGTTTGGGGATTATTCTAGGAAATAAAAATTGATATAAAGGAAAATAGCAAATATGGTCTCTTAGAAAGAACATTAGACCAAAAGCAAACACCTTCAAGGTTCGAGCCTGGCAGCACTAAACACCAGCGCTGTGCCGTCATCTCTGAAGGTTTCCAGCCGCTCTGATGGAGCAGCGAATTTAAAGACCAGAATAGGGGGTGGTGGGCAGAATCCCAGTACCGAAAGGAATTACATGTGGCTGGACCTGGGAGCGAGTCGGCTGCTGCTCTCTGGGTGAGGGGCTGCAGAAGCCTGAATTAGCAGTGGCCGGAGAAGGAGACGCCCGGGTGGACCAGAGGGTGATTTAGAGCGTGACGTCGACAGCCGCGGTCGGGTCAGTGTGGCCACACAGGACGTGGAGCCCCTCGCTGGGCAGGCCACAGAGCCGGTCATCGGCCTGGCTCCTTTTTATTCACCACCATCCAGCTTGAAAATACGGTAACTTTCTAGCTTCTTACTTTTGTTTTTTTTTTGGTTTTTTGATCTTTTGAAAAGAAATTTTTTTGTAACTTTAGAATTAATGTTAAAATCTATTGTTGGTGGGGCGGGGGCTTCCTGTTTGGATTTCTACACCACCCACATTCCCCCCACCCATTTCGCCATAGCAGTTTGGGGAAGTTCTCTTTTTGGTTTCTGAGAGGGATTTTTGGGGGGTGGGTAATCGGTTCTGGTGGTTGGTTTTTAAAGTTTCTTCTGTGAGGCTTTGGACTTTTAGTTTTTTCCCTTGTAGAATTTACAATTAAAATTGAGACTCTTAATGCAGGGATTACAAACTCATCTGCCCAAGTAGGTAAAGGTAAATGTCTCTAAAGAGACAATAGTAAGGAAACACTGTGTCGGCCAAATTAAAAGCCAGTTTGCCACCTGTACCTTAATCTTTTTGAAGAATTAGCTCTTGCATACATGAGTGGATAAAATATTTAATAGTAGGTATTCAGAGGTGTGGTCAGACCCAGCAATTCCGTTTCTAAGTCTATACCCAAGAATCCCCTTTCTAGGTGTGTAGCCAAGAGAATTTAAAAGCAGGTGCACACAGGTTCACAGCAGCATTGCTCATAGTAGCCAAGGAGTGGAGCCTGCTATCGATTGATGGATTGATAAGCAAAACACATGTAGACATGGAGTATCGTTAGCCATGAGAAGGAGTGAAGCGCGATACCTGCTACACCACACCACAGATGAACCTGGAAACATTATGCTCAGCAGAGGAAACCGGACGCTGAAGTCTATGAGCTGCTTTCCCTTAGGAGAAATGTCCCGAGCAGGCACCTTCGGAGTCAGTAGATGAGTAGATCGCTGGGCTGGCGAGGCAGGAGGCGTGGTGGCTCGTGGGGGAGGGTTTCTTATTGAGGGAAGATGTTGTGGAATTGAGTGGTGGCGCACAGCCCTCAGTGAATGTACGAGAAACCACAGAAGGGCTATTATGGCACGTGAACTCCTAAGAAACAGTAAGAAAGAAAACTAATCAGAAGCTCACACACACACACACAAGGTTTCTTCTAATATTACGCCAAACAAAACAATCTGCAGCACTGCCGTTTGTTCTGTTGTCTCCAAGTTGAGAATGAGCGTGGGCTACCCCTGGAAGCTTTGTTCAGCTTGGCACAGCAGCCCCCTCTGCTCACCCTTGGGCCTGGCAGCCCCTCCTCCTATTTCAGACGCCCAAAACGTGAGCCTGCGCTTTCCATCCTGCGCTCCAGTTGAAAGGGGCACAGGAATGATGTCAAACTTGTATCCTTGTTGCTTGTTCACCACGTGCTTTTCATATTCAAGCAACATGGACCGAACTGCAGGTGCCGAGCTGAGGGCTCCCTAGTCCTTCCAGAAGTAGAGTCGGTGTAGACTGCAGGGTTCCGCTCTGGAATGTGCATGTAGCACTGTCGGGTGGATCAGTGCTAATCGGGCGCTGATAGGAGCCATGTGTGTAATTTAAAATCTTCTAGTACCACATTTTAAAACGTGAGAAGCAGCAGGCAGCGTTAATTGTAGAAACGTGTTCGTTCAGCGCAGCAGGGCCTTGGAAGTGTGGAGTGTGTTCTGTGCTCACAGCCCACATCAGCACTCACGCCTCTAGTCCAGGCCGTAGACCCTCCTCGGGAGCCGCCCAGGCGCAGCCCACAGAGGCCAGCCGTTCCTAATTAATCTCCATTCTGGGTGACGGCTAACTGGGAATCAGACCCAAAGGCCCCTTTGCCCTAGAGAAGCCTGGAGTGTGAGCTGAGGCAGTTGGAAGATCCAGGCCCGGCAGCGGGACTCTCCATCGAGGCTGAGATTTTTAGGGCCTTCGGGGCCTAGAGCAGGGGTCGGCCAGCTCCAGCCCGCGGGTCAGGTCCCCGGGTGCGACAGCGCGGTTGGAAGATGTGTTAGCTCTGTCTATATTTACTTTTCTTAATTCTTTTTATCTTGCTATTTTTATGCATGCTTTATAACGTGTACAACGTTGTTTATGTTAACGTGTATATCTTACAAATTAAAAACTCGTATTTGGGAGGCAGCCCCTTGGCTGTGGGGTGTTCAGGCAGAAACATCTGGGGTCTGGGGTGTCACCGTCAGCACGAGTGAAGGAGGGCGAGGGGCGTGAGTGGGCAGGTCCCAGCCAGCTGCTCTTTCGGGGCTTCAGCCCGGCAGGGCGCGTTCTGGGGCCGGGGTCCAGCAGGCTGCCCTGCAGGACCGCGGCAGGCCCTGGGAGCCCCAGCCGGCCTCCGGGGCGGCTCTGGGCAGGTTCTCGGCTCTGGGCAGGGTTCTCAGACCCGAGGAGGGCTGCCGAGTGCAGAGCCTCCAGGTAGCGAGCCGACCTTCGCTGTGCGCGCCGTCCTGGCTCGGGTCTGTGCCCACAGTCCTTACGTGAACGTGCTGTGCAGCGCTGAGTCATTCTTGAAGCTGTAAAGCGCTGTTGTAACCTCCGCAAGGGAACATTATGCACATTCCTGGGAGCACTCAGGAGAGCCTGACGCCCCGGACGTCGCGCGTCTAGAATAGCCATTCGAACGTCCATGGACACTAACGTTTATTTTCTCCTAGCTTTCTCTTAAATACGTACACCCTAGAGGCATTCTTTTGATTTTGAATTTAGTAGTTTTCAAATAAAGTGTAAGGGGCGCCCGCCCTTCTCCACGTGTCCCGAGGCCACAGCACTGTAAGAACCTGTGTCTTGCTTCTCTTCCTTCTGGTGTTTAATTAAAATCCGTGTTAATTTATGAATTCCAGGACGGTAACAGCTGTAGTGCTGAGACGCTGTCTGCACGGGAGTCGAGGGGTTTGAAAACAGTGTACTGGGGAGGGGGGAGAAGGGGGCTTTCTCTCTGAGGACCACTAGTGGCTTCTTTTCTGTCACACACATACCCCCCAGGGGAAGTTATTTCCAAGAACCACATGCGTTCCTGGGCTTTATTTAAAGCAGTTCTGATTCGTGCCTTGTTTTGTTTAGGGAAGTGTTGAAGAGCCTCCGGAAAGCCACTGTTTTAAAACCTCATCTTTACTTCTTTCTGGGTCCTGGCAGTTTATGGCTGGTGGCAGGGGTGTGTGTGTAATTTACTGAGAATTGCCTCTTTCTAGCTTATTATTAACTCTAAGGTGCCCAGGTCTCACGTTGGCTAGCCTTGGGTAATCGCGTGTATCCGCTTTAAACAAGGCCACGCTGCGCTCGTCGTCAGCCGGGTTGTGGAAGTGATGACCCTGGCGGGGTTTTCTAAATGGCAGAGGAGCAGCTGTCAGCTGGCGTGCAGGTGGAATAGGACTAGGCAGACGACTCTCCTCCAGCGGCGTGCTTCAGGATCGGCAGTGAAAGGGCACAGGCTCCCTTAGCATGGGCTTGTGAAATCGCTGGCACCCTCCCGAGAGTCAGACCCACGGCCATCCCTTCAGAATAACGGCCTTGCAGCTCGCTCTCGAGCTGGTGAGTTTTAGCTGCAAGTGGTTAAAGAAAGTCATTTCTAAGTTCCAGGAGACTTTGCTCAGTTCTGTTGTGAGTTTTCCTGGTTCCCACGCGTTCCCCTTTCTGCCCTTCTCCCTGTCGGACCACTGAACATGTCTTTTCCTTTTCCGTCCCCGCCCAACTCCGGCGCCTTCCAGGACGACGAGGACGCCGGCTCCGGTGCGGAGATGAAGGTCCTGCGAGGGCACTGCGGGCCCGTGTACAGCGCGCGGTTCCTGTCGGCGAGCGCGGGGCTGCTCTCCTGCTCCGAGGACATGTCCATCCGCTACTGGGACCTGGGCAGCTTCGCCAACACCGTGCTGTACCAGGGCCACGCCTACCCCGTGTGGGACCTGGACATCAGCCCCCACAGCCTCTACTTCGCCAGCGGGTCCCACGACCGCACGGCGCGGCTGTGGTCGTTTGACCGGACGTACCCCCTGAGGACGTACGCGGGGCACCTGGCGGACGTGGACTGCGTCAAATTCCACCCCAACTCCAACTACTTGGCCACCGGCTCCACCGACAAGACCGTGCGGCTGTGGAGCGCCCAGCAGGGCAGCTCCGTGCGGCTCTTCACGGGCCACCGCGGCCCTGTGCTCGCGCTGGCCTTCTCTCCCAACGGTAAGTACCTGGCATCTGCGGGCGAGGACCAGCGGCTGAAGCTGTGGGACCTGGCGTCCGGCACTCTCTGCAAGGAGCTGCGCGGCCACTCTGACAGCATCACCGGCCTCTCGTTCAGTCCGGACAGCAGCCTCGTCGCCTCGGCCTCCATGGACAACTCCGTGCGCGTCTGGGACATCAGGAGCAGCCACGGCAGCGCCCCCGCGGACGGCTCCTCCAGCGAGCTCGTGGGCGTCTACGCGGGGCAGATGAGCAGCGTGCTCAGCGTCCAGTTCATGGCCTGCAACCTCCTGCTGGTGACGGGCGTCACACAGGAAAATCAGGAACGTTGATTGATTGCTTTCGCCCCGTTGGGGCGGACAGTGGCAGAAGGCCTCAGGGTCGCGAGTCTTACTGCAAACCGAGAATAATCTAATCACTGACTGTGAAAGACGCTTCCCCGCCCTCTTCCTTCCGCCTGTGGGCAGACGTCCCTGGTTTCCCACGCTTCGCTGAGCCCCCTCAGAAGTCGAAGGACTGAGGTGGGGAGACACGTGAGATCCAGAATTAGGACGCAGGTCCCGCGAGATCCCACTGTGACCTTGAGCATGCGCGTACCTCAGCGAAAGCCGGATCGGGTGAGGGTGGCTGCAGAGCGCCTCGAGATAGGCAGTGCCGAGCACATTGAGTCTTACCGGTCACTTTGGTTGAAGGGAAAGCCTTATGTGTTTAGGGATGCTGAGGTGGGAATTAGTAAAGGGGAGGGAGAAATCCTGGCCAAAAAGTCTTTCCTTCCCTGTAAGTGCAAAGAACCAGGATTTTTTTTTATTATTGTTATTGTAATTATTATTATATTGAGGAGGAAATCTAGCACTGGCAGAGGGTACTTTCTCTGGTTTTAACTTTCAGGTTTGACTCCTGGCACTGGCTGTGATACTTGGAATTTTTGAGGTTCAGGGAATTTAGAAAATTTGGTAGCACAGTGTATTGGGAGAAAGGGGAAATTTCTGGGCGACAGTTGGGTCACCCTGGCTGATGTGATTCTAGAAGCAGGTGGGTGGATTTGCTTGAGAAAGTTTTGGGCTCTGGCAGTGATGGTGGGAAAGAAAGATTCTTGTCATGGCTGCACTTCTGTCAGTAATTGTCTCCCCTAAAAAGAAAGATTGTGATAAAGAAATAAAAACGACTTGAAATTATAAGTCACAAGGTAGAATTAGAAAACATTGAAGTTCCCGATTCAGACTTTTTCTCCTGAGATTATCTGCTCCCACCTCCTGCACTGCAATACCAGTTTGATGAACACTTTGTGAAAAAAATCCTAAGTACCTACGCTCGCATCTAAAACTGTGCTTTGAGAATAAAGCAAGTTCTAATTTGTGGAAAAAGGATTAAATATTTCTGTTTTCTGAAAAGAGTTATTTTGTATTTTGTTTTCTATTAAAATGCATTTAGTTTAAAAAATAAATAAATAAGAGAAGTGTTTGCATCTTTTTTAAGCCCTGAGGAGAGGCGGGTTCTGTGATTTGTTCTGGGATTGCCGCATCTCGTCGCCCTTGCGTGGTGTGGCAGCCTGGCAGGGGTGTGTTCCTGTCCGCTCTCGCGTCCTCAGCTTCCTCTGACTGACTGATCTCGGCGCACCTGGCTGTGGACAGCGCTCCACTGCTCAGCGTCCAAGGCTGCCAGCGGCCGACTGGACGCATCGCGGGTCTCACCATGTAGTGATTCGGTGAGTAAAAGCCCTTCCAGAGCTCCTCAGAGCTGGGTGGTTTAATTAGCACAGACTCTTAATTGAACAACTTACGATACAGGACTTATTCAAAGATTAAATGATACCAGCCTTAAAATACTGACTTTGATCTGTTATGGGTACAGTAGATTCCCTTTGATCAGAAATTAGAGTGAGATCATGTTGACTAGAATTCATGTATCTTTCAAATTAATGGACTTTTATTTGGTAGAAAAATAATGCAAGCTTTTTCTGTGTCATGTGATGTGGTTTCTGCATTTAAATTCTCAAAAATATTTAGAAAATAACAGTAAATTAAATTCTATTGTTATTAAAAAAAAAAAAAAAGTCTACTTCCAAACATAATTTTTTGGCAAAGACATCAAGAATTATCATATGCCAATTTTCTTTTTTCTTGACTCAGAGATGCTAATTAATTGGAAATGTTTTTTTATTCACAAAAATACACATTTGAGATAATGGAAGAAGGATCCTTTGGTAACTGAGCAAGAAAGCGTCGCCTTCCACGTGTCCTGCAGGAAAGCCTGGAGTTCAGATATGTTCTTATCTGTAAAACCTGAACTCTAACGTTAGATTTTGTGGTATATTACTAGAAACAATGAAATTTCTAAACTGGGCCAGGTCTTTCTTGGAAATGGAAGTCTCACTGACTTTGGATGTTTGGAAAGGGTTTTTTGTTTGTTAATGTAGAGTTTCCATGATTAAACACACAAATGTGTTAGGGCCGTCAGTCCTTGCACTGCGGCCGTGCCACACTTTGTGCTTTCAGTTCTCAGTGGCCAGCGTATCTGGCCTTTTTCTCCTTTTGTTTGTGCACTGATCTTAATGTGGAGTGATTTAACTTTCGTAGAGTGCCTCTCATGACTTTCCCAAATCCTTAGACGTGTTGAAGGGGTGTGCTTTGGTCCGATGCGTGCGCACGCGCCCGATGCGTCTTCGGGTCGCGCTGACCCCATTTTAGCCTCAGGGCAGTCCTGTGAGGTGGGCAGGACTGACGGCATCACTGTCTTAGGGACGAAGCACCTGAGCCCAGAAAGCCTGTGTTACTCATCCATACCCCACATGCAGTATTCATGTTTTAAATGTGTAATTTAGATTCGGTGCCCTCAGGTTCTAGCTGGACGCGATAGCCCTGAAAATGAGAAAAGGTTTTAAGAAAGCCTCCAAAAAGGAAATATGGGTTGCTTTATATAACAAGCATGTATACAGCACTTACTATTCCAAGACCTTTACGAAAATTAGCTTCTCCAACCCCTTAACAGCCCTGTTGGTAAGTGTCGTCATTAGCCCCAGTTTACAGGTGAGGACACTGAGTCACCTGCCGTAGGTACAGCCAGTCATCGACTCCAGGTTGTGAACCTCTGGCTCCAGAGCTCGTGCTCTTCACCTGCTCTGAGTAGAGCAGTGTCAGGTAGAGAGCAAGTGGAGCTGAGCAGCAGCGAAGTGCTCCTGGCACAGGTGCAGGCGTGCCAGGTGAATCAGCCGCGGTGGCTGTCTCTGCAGGGTTAGACCACACCACAGCATGGCTGTCACAGAGACGAGCTCACGTTCCTTAGAAAACCTGACTGTAATTTTAATTTAGTGGGAGACTGGCCAAAAGGAAGAGAGGAAATTAGAATGCAGGAAATTGATGAATAGAGAGAATATGGAAACAGCGTAAAGGTTTTCTACGCAAAACCCACCATCTAAGGAGATCACGATAGTATTACTAGATTTTCATTTGTTGTATCCAAATGTTAGATATGTTGGTTGTATAAAAAAAAATCTATTGAATATGTAGGTGAATTAGTCAGCCAAAGGGGTGCTAATGTGAAATACCAAAAATGGGTTGGTCTTTATAAAGGGCATTTATTTGGGGTAGAAGTCCACAGATGCCAGGCCATAAAGCATAAGTTTCTTCTCACCGAAGTCCATTGCCATGTGTTGGAGCGAGACAGCTGCCGACGTTTGCCAGGGTTCAGGCTTCTTGGTTCCTCTCTTCCCGGGGCTGCGTTTCTCTCCACAAGGCCAGCTGCAAACTCTCAGCGAACGGCTTGTCTCTATCCCAGGGCCTTTTTCTCCAACATCAAAACTCCAACATCAAAACTGCTACTCAAAACCTGCTGCAACTCTGTTCTTTGTGATGCCTTTTATATTTTATTACCCACCCACCAAGGGGTGGGGCTCAACGCCCTACTGATGTGGCCCAGTCAACACCCTATTCGTAACTCAATCATGCCCAGATTAACAGATCAGTTTACAAGCATGATCCAATTATATTTTTGGAATTCATAATTACATCAAATTGCCCAATGGCTACAGTAGGTTTCTAGTTTTGCTATTTCCCAGATTGGTATTTAAATATATGGATTAAAAGATGAGTCTGTACTTCAAATTGCCACCGTTGCATGTTTTAGAAAAGTGTTCAATTATATCTATGTCCAACCTCTACCAAAAATTCACATTACTGACGTCTCCAAGGCAGCAAATGGCTGAAACTCCCCTGTGGGAAATAGCAAATCCGTTATAGGATTTAAGGAAGATGAACATTCCTTGTTGATTTGACTTATTGAAGGACAGCTTAGTTACTTATGGCTGATTCACACTTTAAATACGCTTATGGGTGCCCACTGTGAGTGGGTGCTGTGCTGGTGAGTGGAAATTCAGCAGTAAGCAAAACAATATAGCCCCTAACTCGGGTTTACCACCCAGAGAGGGAGACAGATATTAACAAAAGAATACCCTAAATAAATATGCAATTTCAAGCCGTAGTCAGTGCTATACTGGGTACTATGGGAGAATATACCAGTGGATCTGGTTTAGACGAAGCATTCAAGGAAGGCCTCTCTGAGGAGATGATAATTGGGCTGAGACCTGGAGAATAAGTCGGAGTTAGGCAGAGTTCAGGAAGGAGTGGGCCAAATCCCCCCGAAAGGGCTTGGTGCCCTCGAAGACCTGTTGGCTGAGATCGTGAAGAGGGAACAGCGGCGTGGCGTGAGGGTGGGTCGTTGCCAAGGCTCCGGATGCCGCCAGGAGTCTGGCTTCTACCTGTCAGTGCCTCTGGAGTTGAGGTCGTTTCCCCAGACTTGACGTTGCTGTCACACCATAGGGGAAGAGCAGCACGGGAGTCAAGCACGGTGTTCCTACAAGCGTCATTGGCATCTGGTTGGAATGTGAAGCCTTGCAAGCAGATGTGATTACCAAGGGTAAGTGTATAAAATAGAGTGAAAGGAGCTTTCAAGTTCACTAACATTTAGAAGTCAAAAAGGAAGAAATCAAGCGAGGGACCCCCAAACACCAAGAATAGGAAGTATTTCAAAATAGGGGTGGTCAGCTGTAGTGACTGCCACTAAGAGGTCAAGTGAGGCATGGATTAGAAAGGGTCCATTGGACTTGATGGGAAGGTTGCTGATAATCTCAACACTGACAGTTTGGGTGGAAATGGAAAAAGGACTGGCATGGGTTGAAAAAGGGAAAGGTGGTAGAACCACAAGTATGGACATTTAACTGATGATAGGTCACGTGTCATAGCAGTGGGAGAGGACAGACTTTTTACTGAAGGGGCTAAGGCAATTGACTATCCATATGGAAATGAAAGAAAATTGTCTCCTGTCTCACTATGCACAAAAATAAATTGCAGATAAAGACCTAAATGGGAAAAACAAAACTATAAAGTATTTAAAAGAGAATATCTCCATGACCTCAGGATAGGAAGAAATTAAGAAACAAAAAGCATGATCTGAAAGGAAAAAAATGGATTAAATTCAAAAACATCTATTCATCAAAAGACACCACAAAAAGACTGAAAACTGAGGCTCAGGGAATGAGGAGACAGTTGTAGCACGTAAGCAACAGAGGACTTCTACCTAGAATGACACTATCCAAAAGAATGTGTGAAGATGGAAATGTTCTGTAATTCTTCGCCATCCAATAAGGTAGCTGCTGGCACATGTGTCTGTTGAGCACTTGAGATGTGGCTGGTACAACTGAGGAACTGATTTTTCAATTATATTTTAGAACTTTTTTTTGTTTGTTTGTTATTTTCTCGGCTTCATCTTTGAAAAGGTTTTGGATCACAGAAGGGTCACAACTATCGCAGGGGAGGATCATTGGTGATGGGGGATGCATGGAAGGGGGTTCACCTGGGTCATGCCTCTAAGGCATATGAATCTGATCAGATGTTCATGGGACATTGTCTCAGTAGGTGGAGATCCACACAATAATCGAAAGAATATTGAATTCCCATCCTGGGGAGTTCTGCTACGTTCTCTAATAGGACAGCAAGAATCCCACGAGTGCAAAGGCAGTGCCCAGTGAAGGAAGACAGACCATTATGCCAGGCCCTTGATATTGATGATTGTACTTATGAACCTTTACTTTTGAAATTGAAACAGCCTAGTATTATATGTTGCCTAAGAGTTACCTCCTGAGGGCCTCCTTGTTGCTCAAATATGGCTTCTCTCTAAGCCAAACTCAGCATATAAACACACTACCTTCCTCCTGGAGTGGGACATGACTCCCGGGGATGAGCTTCCCTGGCACCAAGGGATTATTACCAAGCACCAACCAGCAGTGCACCTGGAAAAACACCTTGACCATAAGGGGGAAATGGTAAATACAAATGGCTAAGAGTTGAGAGTTCATTCCAGAGGTTATGCTTATGCACGTCTCAGCGGGATCTCATTGACTGCCACAGTACATAGTGCCTCAAATAGCGGGGCTCCTGAGGGCTCTAGAGACATCCAGACACTATAGGCAGGGCAGACAACCCAGGAGTTTGGCACCCTGCCAGTGGACTTTACCTTGGAATTTATGCTCCCCAGTGTGATAGAGTTGGACTTATTTGTGGTTTCCCTACACATGACTCTTCTGCCCTTTCTATTTTGAACCTATAGTTAGTACTATACTTGATAGGTGTATGTCCAAGAGACTTAAATTAAATCTTTAGTCTGTCCATGTGCCAGGTGGGCCCTGAATCTCAGCAGAGTTGCAACACCTATTACTCTCCAGTTCATTGGAGTCACCCAGGTCAACTAACAAGGTGATGATGATGGACACTGCCCATCCCAAGAAACAAGAGAGAGTCTGCAACTATAAGCAAGATAGGTCATCCATCTCCCCCATGGGATCTGAGCCGCTTCTCAATTAGAGGCGGGGTGGGCATTACCATCCCAAAATCCTCAAGATTGGGAAATGAACAATTGTCTAAAGTAGACATTATTATTCTACTATAGACTTATTCTTGCAATGGAAGAACTTTTATCATTCATGTGGAGGCGGTGGCCGGAGATTTGAGGGGAGGGAGAGGGAAAAACAGGTGTAATATGGGGGCATTTTCGGGACATTGGAATTCTCCTACCTGACATTGCAATGATGGATACAGGCCATTATATCTTTTGTCATAACTTACAAAATTGTGCAGGACAGAGTATAAACTATAATCCACGGTTAGTGACAATGCTTTAATATGTTTTCATCAATTGTAACAAATGTACCACACTAATGAAGGATGTTGTTAATGTGGGAAAGTGTGAGGGGGGAGGGAGTAGGGCATGTGGGAATCACCTATATTTTTTATGTAACATTTATGTAATCTAAAGTTTCTTTAAAGAGAGAAATTTAGATAACCAAACAAGGCTAGTGGCTTATCATATTAGACTGCACAAAATTCTAAAATATATAAAGAACTCCTACAGATCAATGAGGAACAAAACCCAGACAGTAAAATGGAGGAGTGGGGTGTGGACAAAAGTCCTCAAGAGAGGAGCTCCACAACAAGAAAGGAAATGCAGCTTTAAAACCATGAAATCCCGTTATGCACCCATCAAAGTAACGAGAATGCAGAGGCCTGGCCCTGCTGTCGGTGAGGGCACGGAGCGTGTGCAACCCTCTGCCGATGTGAACGGACGTTTGAAACCTGTGGAAAGCAGCGTGGTGTGACCTGGGAAAGCTGAGAAAGGTGTCCTCTCCTGCCCAGCCGTTCCACTCTGGGTCTAGAGGGCACACTTAGGTTCACCGTGATCAATATGTGAAGTGCCATGACGACATTGTCCAGCTTCCCCAAAACTGGAAACAAACCAAATGCCCATCAGTAGAAAGGATAAACAAACTTTGGAATATTTATATAAGGGTGAACTGTACAAGAAAAAGGGACAGATTTGAGCTACAAGTAACTACATGGACGTACCTTACGACATTGAGTGAAAAAAATGACATTATTCCTACAGAACGATTCCATTTATATAGAGTACAAAATCAGGCACATGTAAGTTTTATTTCACTGTTTAAAAAGTTTTTGAGAGAGTAAAAATGATGAAGTGGGGAGTGGCGATCAGGGTGCAGGCACCTCTTTTGAGAAGTTGGGCCATGGTGAGAGCAGAGGGGTTGAGGGATTCCTGAAGGTGTCATGGAATCAGATAAATGTTTTTGTTTACGTGTTTTGTTGTGTTTTTATTTTTCTGTTTTAAGGTGAGCTATGAGAACAAAGGCTTTCAAACTTTCTGACCCCAGCTGACAGTAAGAAATATATTTTACACTGGGAACTGTGGGTATACACGTATCTAGTATTTCATTGACTCTAAGAGACCTTTGATTAAAAGGTGCACCACCGAACCTGGGACCTCCCATGTGGGAGAGAGGCACTCAGTCACTTAAGCCACCTCAGCTCCCTGCTTTGTTGTGTCTCTCATAGTCTTTCCTCTTTGTGTCTCTTTGTTGCGTCATCTTGCTGCACCTACCCGTCATGTCAGCTCATCTTCTCCAGAAGGCACTGGGAACTGAACCTGGGACCTCCCATGTGGTAGGCGGGAGCTCAGTTGCTTGAGCCACATCCACTTCCCCATAGATTTTTATAACAGACGTGAAATATTTTCGTATTCCTAAAACTACGCTGAGCCCCACTTCTTGACTCAGGGTCACCAGCACCTACGTCTCCCCTGCTGTGCCATCACAAACATGCTTGATGAGTACCTGAAACAGGGGCACTACTGTTGTCTCCAGCATTTTCTCCCAAGCCACGAAGAGCCCTTCTGCAGGTTTTGACCTTAGCAGAAGGTACCAGTGGAAGCCTTTCAAAAGCAGCCAGGCTTCACGTTCCTTCCCCAAACTCCCCTTGGATAGTTGGCTGCAGGTGTGCAGTCAGGGCCACCTGAGCAGGCCGCCCGCTCGCACATGCCCAGGTGTGGTGACTGCACCCCAACCACAATCTGGGCATGGCTGCAAGAGGCCACCCCACCCTTGTCCAGAAACGTTCCCACATGTCTTTAAAAAATTGCATCTTAGCCTCAACAAGATACGGAATATAAAACAAATATTTCAGCGAACGTTATCCCTCTGTGTGTAATGTACACTGATAAATACATTTTAATATTGGTCACACCCCACCACATCATCTCACGAGCCCTGAGGAGGATGCTGTGTGCAAACTGGGAGGTCCTGCACTGGAGCCTGTTTGAGCTGATCAGAAGAGCCAGAAGAGTCAGGACTGAACGGGGGGTTGCCGGAGGCTTGTGAGAGGGGCAGACGGGCCTTGGGGACTGGGGCCTATCCGGGGCTTAGGCGGGAAGAAGGGAAGGAAGGGGAGGAGGGAGGGAGGCCGTGGATCAGAGTCAGCTCGTGAACCATGAGGTCAGCACTGACTGGAACCAGTATGATTTGTTTTGGTTCAATTTGATTACTATTTCTGCATCAGGCTTTGTTTGCAACATTCAGCATTGACAACTGACCAGAGCAAGCTGTTTAACCTTTCTGAACATGAGGTTTTCTTTTCAAAATATGAAAGAAAAAATACATTTATATATATACAGAGTTCAACTAATGCTGGCCTTTTTGTCTGGGTAAAAACCACAGTAATTCTGGCGCTTTTAACCTGGACTTGGTCTTCCCATAGCCCAATCAGGAGAAGCAGTAGGACACGTCCAATTACTCCCAAAGCAATGCAGACACTTATTTCAGAGATTTGGAAATGTACACCTGTAAGAAGGCTATCTGGGCTTTTTGAGGGGAAGGGAGGGTGTTTTACTTGGTTTGCTTAACTTGGGCTGGTGCAGGGGAGGGGACCAGCTTTTGTTTGCAGAGTCTGGATGGAGTCCTGAGGCATCGAAGGACAAAGTCTGCGGTGGAATCGCAGCTCCAACGAAGCGTGGATGACCTTGGGTGAGTGACTCAGCCCCCTGAGCTTGTTTGTGGCAAGTGCCCGCCCCACAGTAGGTGCTTCCTGCCAGTTTTCTCCTCCACAGTGGCTCTGTCACCTGGGTACCAGATGGCGTGGGAGGGGAGAGCCGTTCTGAATGTGCGTTTTGATGCCCCCCCGATTCCCACACCACTGGAAGAGACCCCCTGCTGCAGTTGTTCTTTCTTCACCAAATACGTGAGCGCCATCATGTGGAGGTA
Source organism: Cabassous unicinctus (assembly GCA_029593785.1). NCBI lineage: Eukaryota > Metazoa > Chordata > Mammalia > Cingulata > Chlamyphoridae > Cabassous > Cabassous unicinctus. The sequence goes on from JAQZBX010023911.1 coordinate 28,650, forward strand.
CTATGCCAGGAAGTGGGGATTTGGGGGGTGGGGTCCCAGGCCTCCTGCTCAAACCCACCCAATGGCTTGTGGGCTGAATTGTGCATCAGCAGTTGGTGGGGTAGTGGTGATGACAACCAGAGTTTAATTTCATACATGCAGAATTTATCAGATAGGTAAATGTAGTGAGAATAAGGGAAGCCAGGTTTCCCACTCTTGGAAAAGGGAGTTACAAATATGCAAAGGGAAAATGAATGAACCCTGTGATAGTGGGCTGGAATTGGAAGTATCAGGGTGAAATTGTTTTATAGACACCTATGTACATAAGTGTATATGTGTGTGGATTATATAGAGAGATATATATAATAGATGATAGATGGATATGAGGAATATGATGATTGGTAGGGAGGTAAATAGGTGATGGATGACGGATGGATATAGAAATACATTTGCGTGTGTGTGTGTGTGTGTGTGCCACATTTATATATACTCCCTAATTCTATCCACTAAGAGAGCTGGGATCAGCAGCACCCCAACAGCGTGAGCAACGGGGTGCTCAGATCTTGGTTTCTAAATACCATTCTCCATCAAAAAGAACAGGGGCTCTTTGGAGAGATGGCTAATTCCCAGACTGGGGCAGGGAAGATACAGGAAGTTCTTAAAGAATGATGACATGTCAAAGACACAGAAGCCAGCTCCCACCTACTGAATCTGGGATAATGTAAGAATCAAAATAAATAATAAAATAGGAATCCTGGAACCTATGCTGATATAAATTTCTTTTTCCCCTAAATAAATGGGTAAAAGACAAAAGTTCTTTCTTGCAGTAAAATGCTAATTAATAAATGTTGAAGGAATGATGGAATTAAAAACCATTTGGCCACCATTATACTAATAACTTATTCAAGAAATATCAATGGATGCTGAAACTGTTGAGTGAAAATTTTATGAGAAACTCAAAGTAACTCCTCACAAAACACTTATTGATTACTGAAAAATGACTTTACAGCTGAGAAATGTGACAGACACCATCTTAATCAAGCAGTCAAGTAAAGGGACATACGGAATTGTGTACCAAGAAGACAGCATGGCGTCTGTGGTATTCCAATCAAAAATGCATGTGTGAGGAGACATCGAGAAACAAGTGAGGCGCGACCTTCAAAATGGGCCATAATCTTCAAAAGCAGAGGGAACGTGAGGGTCAAGGAAAGGCGGAGGAACTGCTCCAGACTCGAGACCGACTAGATATAGCGACGAAACGCGCCCTGGTGCTGGACATGCCCTTTAGCCGTGAAGGACGTTACTGGGACAACTGGGGGAACTCGAGTGGGAATGGGAACTAGACGGCGGTAATGCGTTGATGTCCCTGCATGATTCTGATGCTTGTTTGTAGAAAATGCACACCAAAGTATTTGTGAGTGACGGAGCATGTAATGGCAACTTAGTCTCAAATAGTTCATGGAAGAAAAAGTTATTTGTACCATTCTTGCAACGTTTCTGCAAATTTGAAATTATTTCAAAATAAAGCCCTCTATTTCCTTAGATCATACCATTTTGGTATTGGGAAAAAAATAATTGAAATAGCATTTAAGAAGGTTAAATTTTAATAGCCAATGATGCTATACTTAGGTACTGAGAAATATTAAGTGAAAAATCTAGCATATCCCTTACCAAATATATGGAAAAGTTTGCCTAGAGAAAACAACTTTAAAATCAAAAGGTAATTTGAGGTGATGAAAATGTTGTAGAAAGTGATTGTGGTGATAGCTGCACAATTCTGTAGTATACTAAAAATTATTGAATTATATACCTTAAATGGGTGAATTGTATGGTATGATAATTCTATCTCAATAAAGCTGTTACCAAAAAAAAAAAAAGTAAGATACT
>JAQZBX010023912.1:0-30547 GCA_029593785.1 Cabassous unicinctus
AAACAAACAAAAAAAAACAACAACAACAAAAGAGAAAGAATTAACAAGCTACAATAAAAGTTATGTCTTTAAAGCAGTAGATTATAACAGGGTGGGAAATGTTTAATATGTGTCCTCCTAAAAAGCGGTTACCATCTCTCAAATTAAAAAAATAAAACAGCTGATATATTTTCACAGCATCTAGATTTATTTATGGTATAAAGCCATAGAATTGTAATATTATTACTCCTTTCCCACCCTGGCAGAGAATAAACATGAATTCAAAAGCACAGTGGAGTGAAAACAAAGAAGAAGAGAGAAAAGGCAGCAGAGAAAGACAGAAGAGGTGAATACAGAGCTACAGAAGTGTTTATTGAGCATGCTACAGAGGTAAGCAGAGTACACACAAAATGAAATTAAACAACCATCAAACCTCCCAACTTTGTTAGAAAATTAATTTTTAATTGTGCCGCTTTCAAACTATACTGAATTTTACATTTCTAAAGATGTAAAAACTCAACTAATAGAAAATATACATGACCATTCTGTCTACATAGATAACAGAATCTATGAATCTTGAAACTAAGTACATCAATTTCAAAAAGTATTGGTCATTTAAACAGAATCAACAATTCAGATTGACAAGAACTGTTCAAATTAATTTGACCTGTAGATTCTGAGCCATGTTTTTATTAAAGTCAGATCTATTCCTAAATACAAAATATTTTGAAGATTTATTAAAACTGAATATTACAATGCAAGGTAAATTAAGACTAAAGGCACATAAACTTTGGTCCCACCTGGTTGTCAGTTTTAGAAAACTGCCACAAAATTAACCTTCCTGCAAATTTTCGCAGTACACTTTCTTTATCTTTGAAAAATACATGCACCAGTTCCTGAACTAGCTAGACCAGTCTGCACATGCTCAGAAATCCACAACCATATTCCAAATCTTTTTACAAACTAAAGATGGCAATAGATATTTAAATGCACGTTAAGTCGTGTCAACTTCAAAAACATCTACGAAAAATATTCAGCCACAAACAAGACATTACTTAGTGCTGACAATTATATGATACGTCCCACAAGAGTGTGTACAAAAAGGTTAAGATTCCACAATGCTTTCACATAGGGCTCAAACTTACAGAAATCACTTTGTTGTCTTAAGAAATTAATACTCTGCATCTTGTTAATTTTAACTAATGCCTACCTTCATAACTGAATTTAGACCAGAATTCTGAGATATAAAAGGCCAATGTTTTTTTTAAAGCAATGAAGCCTACAGCAGTAAAAACTAAAAATGCTGTTTCGTTCTTTCACTATCACGTATCTTATTTATTAAGTAGAAAGAAATGTGACAAGCCAATAATTAAAAATAAGTACCAAGCAGGAGAAACAAAAACTTAACCTTTTTACACACCCCTGCCTAAACATATATTAATTCCCATGTAACAATGTGCCCTAGACAACCAATTCCTTTCTTCTAGTAAATGCAAAATAGCAACACTAGTTTTCCTTTTTAAGGCACGTATGTCAACTAAGTTGGGAAAAAAAAAAAAAAAAGTAAAATTAAACTGAAATTTTACAGACAAAATGGCTTCCCTATAGAACAGATGAAATAAAGCAGTTAACTCTGCCTTTATGTATGCCATGTTAGTTTACAACAAAGGAATGATAACAGCGTGGGAAAAAAAAAAAAAGGAAACAACATAAAAACCAAACTCTGGTCCCCACTTTTCTGAACAGTCAATAGGTGATGACACCAAACAATGTGATTAACCCCCAATCTTCATCTCCCCTTTTTTTAAATTGTGGACTTGGAGAAAGACACTCTCAGATGATGGTTTTCGCCAAGGTTATAATTATGAAGATCAATCAAAGCCTGGATAGCTTCTTCCACTGTTGCCATCTGAAGAAGAGCCATTTTGTGATCTCTTCTGAAACAAAATTACGAAATTAGATATTCTATAAAAATTAGGAAGGGCTTAAATACCTGAATTTTACCCACACCAGAATCAAAAATTTCTATAACCAAAAAGAATAAAAACTACTTGAAGAACACTTTTACTTCTATTGAGTCATTAATTTAAAGACAAAGAAGCATGCTTACTGAAAAAACTTAAATGCTTTCACAGTGCCCCCAGTGTTAGCAAAAAGTGTTCGTAGATCCTCTTCTGCTACTGAAGGACTAGGAAAATTGAAGGGAAATAAAAAGTAAAGGTTAATAATAAATTTTATATTTTTATTTTTGAAATTTATATCCTTTAATAAGCTCCAGCTTAAATACTTACGGGATATTAGACAGGTGAAGAGTTGCAGAAGGAGGAAAAATATTCTGAAAATTTTTGGATCCAGGTTTCTTAAAACGATGCAATGGGGAATTACCAAAATCTTTTGTCAGCCCTTGATCATCAAGTCCCTCTCGAGGTAGCTGTACAGTCTGATGTTTAGAGAGAGTAACACGAATAATTTTTCCATACATTTTTTGCCCATTAAGATGATTCATAGCTATAAAAAGAAAGGATGCCTATTAAAAAACAGTATTAATAAAGTTCAAAATGAAAAGAATTCTTATTTATTTAAAAGTAATAGTTTAAAAAATCTGAATTTTCGTGATTTCAAAATAAATCACAAAGGTACAATAGCCACTGGTGACATTCTATTTTTATTTGTAATATACAAAGCATTTAGGCAAAAAAAAGCAAATCGAGATCACCCTCTTCCTTAATAATCTTGCTGCTTCAGGAGCATTCATTATCTCAATAAATCTTATACTTAGCTGTCCAAGAAAGGTAGTAGTCATCCTTAACTCCTTTCTCTCCTGTTTCACATCGTAACTGCAAGACCTGTGGTACACTGTTTTCCTAATTATTTCTCAAATTCATGTTCTCCCCACTCCATTTTTCCACTTTTCACTGCCATTATTTTTGATTTTCATAATCCTATCAATCCCCTAATTTGTCTTTTCTCTAATCCATTCTCTACACAGCAGCAGGAATGACCTTTTTAAATAGCAAAACTGATCATGTCATCAACCCGTTTAAAACCTGTAGGATAAACTCTAAACCCATTCTGGCACATGGCTTACACCTTTCCCAGTCACACCCTTACATATCTCTGCAGCCTCTATTAACAGATATTTATTGATGGTATGCAATACCAACCACGTTGCTAGCTCTGGGAATAAAATGGCAAAGAAGGCACCATCCCATCCCTCATGGACCTTACAGCACTGCACTGTACTCCTTACATTTTATGCTCCAGCTATACAAAATGTATTTCTTGAACATTAGTGCTGGCTTTTCTTGTTACTTTTAGTCCTGTGTACATACTGTTCTCTCTATAACAATTTCCTATTTCTTTTCTTTTCCCTCTTAGTCTACACATCCTTCAATGTCACTTTCTCAGGAAGGCCTTTTGTCACCCCTCTGGAAAGGTTCAGAGCCTCAATAAATATTCCCCATGTCTTACCCTATATCTCTTTTTACATTCATCACAATTTATGGTAATTTATCCTTCTTCAGACTGTAAAATACATGAAGGTAGGAAGCATTGTCTCTACCCCACCATGTAACATGGTACCTGAATACAGAGCACTATGAGGCTACTTCTTGAGGTAGATGTTGGGTTATTTTTAAAATAAATGAACTGGTCTGAGATTAGAGAAAAGCTACATGTTTTAAACTTTCAAAGCATATATTCTTTTCCACCTATTATTCAGTTTCCCCATGAGTCACAATAAGTAAAAAAGACCATTTATATTAAAGTCGTATACATTGGCTAAATTGAAAGTCTGGATGTGTACCATCAAACTGGACAAAAGTATTATAGCAGAAAGGAAAAACCAATGTGAAAGAGCAAAGAATTCAAAACAGAATTCCTACTCTCAAAAGCGTAAAAAAATCTGATTAGTATTCTATGGTATAAAGTCAGACACAGGGTATACCCACGATTTGTTAAATTCATGACTCTTATTATACTTACTTGTATAAAATAAACCAGTTAAATATAACACGTGCCTGAAAGGGGAATGCTGTAGAAGTATAAGGTACCATTCAGAAAACAAGCAAAAATAAATTATTTTTTACCTTACTATTTTCCTAATTTGAAAAAACAAGTTTACCCTTCCTGATTATTATAGCAGTGTGATTTTATCTATGATAGATTTTCCTTAGATTTTCAATACTAAAGGCTAAAAAGATTGAACGCGGAGTCAGCTTTTAGGACTGCTGCCTTCTTCTACAAGTCAAGCCTACTCTAAGCAACCATGTTGAATTGACCTGCGGCTGGCACTGATCTTGGCACCACCTACTCCTGTGTGGGTGTCTTCTAGCACAAAAAAGTGGAAATAATTGCTAATGATCAAGGGAACCGAACAACTCCAAGCTATGTTGCCTTTACTGATACTGATTGATCGGTGATGCCACGAAGAATCAAGTTGTAATGAACCCCACACCAACACGGTTTTTGATGCCAAACATCTGATTGGATGTAGATTTGATGATGCTGTTGTCCAGTCTGATATGAAGCACTGGCCCTTCGTGGTGATGAATGATGCAGGCAGGCCCAAGGTCCAAGTAGAATACAAGGGTGAGACAAAAAGTTTCTACCCAGAGCGGGTATCCTCTATGGTTCTGACAAAGATGAAGGAAATTGCAGAAGCCCACCTTGGGAAGACTGTTACCAATGCTGTTGTCACAGTGCCAGCTTATTTCAATGACTCTCAGCATCAGACCACCAAAGATGCTGGAACCACTGCTGGCCTGAATGTACTAAGAATCATCAATGAGCTAACTGCTGCTGCTATTGCTTATGGCTTAGACAAAAAGGTGGCACTGAAAGAAATGTGCTGACCTTTGACTTGGGAGGTAGCACTTTTGATGTGTTAATCCTCACCATTGAAGATGGAATTTTTAAGGTCAAATCTACAGTTGAAGACACTCACTTAGGTGGAGAAGACTTTGACAACTGAATGGTCAACCATTTTATTGCTGAATTCAAGCTAAGCATAAGAAGGACACCAGTGAGAACAAGAGGGCTGTCTGCCGCCTCCATACTGCTTGTGAACGAGCTAAGTGCACCCTCTCTTCCAGCACCCAGGCCAGTAATGAGACTGATTCCCTCTATGAAGGAATCGACTTCTATACCTCCATTACCCATGCCTGGTTTGAAGAATTGAGTGCTGACCTGTTCTGTGGCACCCTGGATCCTGTGGAGAAAGCCCTTGGGGATGCCAAGCTAGACAAATCGCAAAACCACAATATTGTCCTGATGGGCAGTTCTACAAGATTCAGAAACTTCTCCAGGACTTCTTCAACGGAAAAGAACTGAACAAGAGCATCAACCCCGATGAGGCTGTTGCTTATGGTGCAGCTGTCCAGGCAGCCATCCTATCTGGAGACAAATCTGAAAATGTTCAAGATTTGCTGCTCTTGGATGTCACTCCTCTTTCCCTTGGTACTGAAACAGCTGGTGGAATTATGACTGTCTTCATCAAACGCAGTACCACCATTCCCACCAAACAGACACAGACCTTCACTAAATATTCTGACAACCAGCCTGGTGTGCTCATTCAGGTTTATGAAGGTGAGCGTGCCATGACCAAGGAAAACAATCTGCTTGGCAAGTTTGAACTCACAGGGATATCACCTGCCCCTGTGGCATTCCTCAGATTAAAGTCACCTTTGATATTGATGCCAATGGCATCAGCAATGTCTCTGCTGTGGATAAGAGTACAGGAAAAGAGAACAAAATTACCATCACTAACAACAAGGGCCGTTTGAGCAAAGATGACATTGAGTGTATGGTCCATGAAGCTGAGAAGTACAAAGCTGAAGATGAGAAGTAGAGGGATAAGGTGTCCTCTAAGAATGCGCTTGAATCCTATGCATTTAACATGAAAGCAACAGTTGAAGATGAGAAACTTCAAGGCAAGATCAATGATGAAGACAGAAGATTCTTGACAAATGTAATGAAATCATTAACTGACTCGATAAGAATCAGACTGCAGAGAAGGGGAATTTGAACATCGGCAGAAAGAACTGGATAAAGTTTACAAACCCGTCATTACCAAGCTGTACCAGAGTGCAGGAGGCACGCCAGGGGAAATGCCTGGAGGCTTCCCTGATGGTGGAGCACCTCCATCTGGTGGTGCCTCTTCTGGACCCACAACTGAAGAGGTTGATTAAATTAATCAGATACATACCTTAGCATTATTACAGTAAACTGAAGGACCCAAATTTGTAGCACATACTGTGGGCAGTTTAAATTTCAGCTGCTATACAAAATTCCTGGGCATTCTCAATACTTGACTATGGAATATGTGTACAGTAAAAGAATATAACATTGCACTTTATAGCACTGTATTATAAGTAGAAAATGCAATGTCTTGAATAAAAGTATTTAAAATTGGCAACAAAAAAGGCTAAAAGAAAAAGGTCATCTCTGAAGGCCTAAATTTTACCAAAATTAATGTTGCACTTTCTCTAATTTCTTACTGTACTCCACATACACTTATAAAACCAACTCTTAATTATTTACAGTACTGGTATATGAAATCCTTTTGTAATAAAATTCATTGAAATATATTTAAGATTATATAAATCTATTTTAAGTGAATAGAACTTTATGACAAAATGCTATTATCTCAGACAAAATGCATTATAAGAGATGAATTTGGGGGATAAAGTATAAAGACATAGACTATGACTGTCATAAGACAGTTGTCAATATAAAAAGAATGAACCAACAGCTGAGCTTAGAGATAATAAAGGGTAGGAATAATAAAACAATAAAAAAGTCCTAGGTACTGCACTGTACAAAGAGAAGATAGCCACAACAAAAAAGTTGGATTAAAATAAAGCAAAATAACCAAAAGCTACCCCAAGCTGTAGCCAGGGAATGAGAGGGATCTTAGTTAGCTGATTGCTGACAACAAAATTTTTGAAGGATAACAATAACCCTAAGAGGAAAGAGGGAGAAAGCAGGAAGATAATTACAATACTAGGGATTGTTTTAAAAGGCTTGTAAAAAATTGAGGTACAAATGACTAAGCAAAACAAAGCAAAAGAAGGTTAACTGAATTACTAATTTGGAAGAGACTAAGTCTTAAATAATGGGACTCTTACACTTTGAAATCTGTTCCAAGAAATATGATATAAATGGACACATCAATGATGAAGGGGAAAAAAAAAAAAACCAATGCTGCACAGTCAGAATACCATTCTTGTTTGAATCTTATTTCTTTCCTTAATCCAACTTTGAAAAAGACATCAACGAATACTGAAGCTAAAAGACAATAAGACATTTATAGATGCAGGAGTTAAGAGTCTATATAACATAGAACTGAAGATATATCTATAATTATGTTCATTTTATGATTCAAAGTATTATTTGTGTCACCTCTTTTCTCATCATCAATCTGGGAAAGACACTGGTCTAGTTTATTGGTCATTACAAATAACCCAACTTTTGACTTTTTGAGAGTATTTTCTCTCAACAGTTTGTTTTCTATATCACTGATTTCTGGTCTTGTCTTTATAATCTCCTTTTCCTTCATTTAGTCTGTTATTATTAAAGTTAAAACTTTCCCTTAAAACATCAATTTCACTGCACCACAAATATCTAATGTGTATAATGCTTTCATTATCATTTTGTTTTAAGTAATGATACTTAAAACTTTTAAGTATCATTTGACTTTAAGTTTAAATTTTCATTAAAATAACTTCTTTGGCCAATGAGATAGACTTTCAATCTTTGTAAATGTTCCATATGTGCTTAAAAAGAATGTGCTGGATATATAACTGTTAGATGCATAATTCTACACATGCGTCATTTTGTTAAGGTAATTGTGTTGTATCATTTGCATCTTTGTTGACTTTTACTTTTGTCTGCTTGACATACAATTCACAAAGATGGGCTGAAATCCCCTAAGACAGTGGATTTGCCCATTTCTTCTTGTACTTCTAACAATTTATGATTTTTATATTTTGAGGCTATTTCATTAGGCACACACATACATAAATTTTTTTTATCTTCTTGGTGAACTCAATCTTTTATTAAAACTCTGTTTTAATATAATTTCATAAGTTTCCTTTTAGTTACTATTTGTTCAATATATTTTTTCCTTTACTTTCAGCCTTTCCACATTCTATGTTTTATGTCTCTAATAAATAGCATATAGGTAGCTTTTAAAAAAAATCAAATCTTTTTTAAATGATAAATTTACTGTTTTATATTTGTACTTGTGTGTCTAGACTTGATTTTATCATAATTTTTAATTTATATTTTCTTCCATATAATATGCTATCCCCCGCCCTCCTCCATTTGTTTTTAGGGTGGGAAGAAGGTCTCTTTAGATCTCTCTTTTCTGAGACTAGCAAATCCCTCACTGAAAGTGGAAGTTGATTTATACGTATAGTTAAAAATTGGTCATAATCATAAACCAGAGTAATATGATTTCCATTCATTTTACAGCACAATTTGACAGATTTAATTTAGTAAGAGGAGGTCTGTTTCGAACAAGAACTAAAGTAAGTTTACTTGTGAGACAGCAGCTGTATATTAAATAAAAACAGTCAAGGTATTTTTGTAGGTAGTTCTTGTAAATATGAATTGGAGAAACTAGATCATTACTTTACCATAAAGGCACTATTCTTTGGAAATTTGTTAGAATTCATATGGTAGTTTTTTCTTGTTTTTATTTTTTTTTAGGTATTGGGGGCTGGGGATTGAACCTAGGACCTCGTCTTTTGTGAAGCTGGCACTCAACCAATGAGCCACATCGGCTTTCCTGAGTTTTTTTTTCATTTGTTTTGCTTAGTGCTCTTTTTTTTTTTTTTTTCAGGAGGCACCGGGAACCGAACCCGGAACCTTCCATGTGGGAGGTAGGAGCTCAACTGCTTGAGCCACATCCACTCCCCAATGTGCTCGTTTTAAAGATGAGAATATACAAATTATATCATTCTTAAAATATCCAATTTAAGAAAATAAAACCATATCAATTAAACAACCATGTTAGAGAGTTTATTAAAGGAACATCTTAATATTTGCAAATTTTAAAACTCTGGTCTGAAATGATTTATTATGGGCTCTAAGATTTACAATAATCCTATTCACAATTAAACACTACTGACTATATCTCTAACCAATTTTTCTTATTGTTTATTGCTACTTCCAAAGAAAAAACACATCAGCCTATATTGTAAACAGTAAGTGTTTCCAAATAGAGTTCCATGAACACCAAAAACAAAGATAAGAGAGCCCCTAAACAAGGCTTACTAAATTTCTTTTAGAGTCACTTATTTTTCTCAATAATACTCCCTAGTTTTGGGTATGCATGCACATGCGCGCGTGTGTATGTTATAAAGCCACTGGAGGTATGACCACATTTTTTATGGGCATATACTTTAAGGAAGTAAAATCAAATCTATGCTAGCAGCAATGAAAGATAAAAAATTAATTACCACTACACACAGTCTAAAGGTTATCAATCATGTTATCAAAGTGTTAGTGAAAAGATCTTATTAAAAACTGGTTAAAGAGATACAAATGTAAGTATAGTTAAAAATTAAAATAGAACTTATTTAAAATAGTCTTTAAATAAAACAAAACAAGAAATAGCTGGAAGAATGTGGTTAACTAAATCCTATCTCAGGCAACCAGGATGATTCGGCATGCTTTATTTGTACAATGTGGATAATGCCACTGATACCTCACATGGCGATTAGAGAAACAAAAACAAAACAAAAACCCTTGAGAATATTTTAATCATAAATCACTATAAAATGCTACATGAAACATAAATAAAAATAATGGCAATGACTCCCTCAACCAGAGTACAGAAGTAATACACAGAAGCAGAGAAAAACATTCATTAAGCACCTATTACATGATCAGCAGTTTTATACATCTTTCATTTAAGGTATCTCCATTTAAAATACAAAGAGCCTAAGTTTTATACTCTGTCAAACGCTGGTAAGAAAACACTAAAATTCAAACTTCTATCTGATTCCTAAGCACAAAATTAGCCCAGTATATCAGGTTGTTCATATGCAAGTCTCATTTGGATGTAAGAGAAGGACAAACTATTCCTTACTTTAAAAACTGGCAAACTTCAAAATTTAACTATGTGAATTCAGCTAGCCTGTGGTACCACCATTCCTGAATCTTAATGAACATACTTATAAGCTAGAATATACTGACATTTATAGTCAATCACATTGTGAGCATGCAACTGTATTCTAGATTTAAGTGATGTGACTTGGTATATGAAGGCAAGAAGATATAAATTCAATTAAAACAATGACTTATCTAAGTAATATAAGTGTTACTTGACTATCATAGAATTTAAGATTCCAAAGGGGATTAACAATGGTGTTTTTGGCACAGGTTTTTCATTTTCTAAGAAACTGTTATCTCTAAGAGACTATTTGCTTGTGACTCTTTCCATTAGAAAGTTTTGCCAAATACTTATAAATGACTTTAGAAGAATTAAAACAGCAGCAGTAATCAGGATTCCAAAGACTATATAGGAACAGTTAACTTCTATTACAGAGAGTAACCAAGAATGAAAACAGCTAGGAAGGACTGTTAATATAATGCTATAATTCTTGTGTGAAACCCCTAAGAAATTTTAGAAGCAAAGCAGGAAAATACAGATATGTCCATCATGTAGAACTATTTATATTAAAATAGGAAAATTACAACAAAAGTTTGAGCCCTGGCTATTCAAAAAATAAGTATTTCTTACTGGCGTAAAGAGGCTTATTTCTATTCATAGTTTTACTTTATATATTTGAAGTCAGAACTGAGGACATATAGATTAATATATAGTCCAGTCTTACCAAGTTGTGATTGGTTTCCGTCAGCCATCTGAATTAGAGCACTGTCTTTCTTATTGTACAAAATCTTCACACGCTGCACATCTCCATAAACACCTTTTTTGGAGCCACAGAGAGGTAATCCAAAAATGGAATTAATTTTCAGTGCAAGTCAGCTAAAGATTATCTTTCTGACATATCAATGGAACATTCAGACATCAACATGATCACTCATTCAATCTCATCATTCTCACAAATGAATAAAGAAGATCAAGATTTTGAACAGTGAATTTTGAAAAGAATAATTTTTGATAAACCCTCAAAGCTATGTGAATGATATTAAATTAAAGACCATGCAAAATAAATCAGCATGCATTAAAACAAATTTTGTGTCTATGGAGAGTTTTAAATAGCAAAGAAAAATAGCAAAAGATTTACTATTCAACTTTAAGCCAAAGTGCTAGCTACAAATAAGAATTAAGGTGAAACAAAAATCAAATCAATAATAAAAGTATAGTGCTAACAATAACATACCGAAGAGGGTAAACAGACTTTGGGGCGTAACCATCTTTAGAAGGAGAGAAGAGCAAGCAGCGTAAGACAAGAAGAGAGAAGAGTCGAGGAAGAGCGGAGATGAACAGATCATCCATAACGAAGGGTGGTTCCCGCAGAATGGTGAGGTGGTCATGGATCATGGTTCAAGGCGGTTAATTGGGGCAAGTTGGTCCGAGGAACATTTGTTCAAGCACAGAAGCATGAACATAGGGAATGGAGACAGGGAATGAAGACAAGGACAAGGAAAATAAAGGATAAGACAGGGAAGGGAATGGGAATTTGGGAAAAGACAAGGAAAGGGAAGGTGAACACATAGGGAAAAGGATGAAATGGGGGAGGGAAACAGCAATGCAGAAGAAAAAATAAGGAATTGGGGAACAAAAAAAAAATAAAATATAGGTCAGTACATAGGAAATGCAGGAATTTGGTCAGAAAATGGTTGGTTTATGTACTGTACAAGAAAAACTGAGTAAAATGTAGTCATCCAAGACAAATATGGGTAAAGTACATCTATATCAAAGAGTAAATTACAGCATTTCATCTCAACATAGGGAAGGAAAGCATGCATAGGAATTTTAAACTTTGAACTTTAACTGCATAAGCATGGCTGGTTATGAAATGCAGGCAAAAGTCTTAAAATAAAAACAAAGGCACTCTGATCCAAACATTTTAGCATGCAGGACTGTGAATGACAATACTATTAAATGATAAAATAAGCTTAATGTTCATATTAATAGAGGCCAATTAAAAATGAAACAAATATTCAAATTACACATAATAAACTGGTAACATTGAGCTTCCCACATTTCATACCAGCTTTCATAGCAATCAAAACAAAATATACTAGACATAAAATGTACAACTAAAGAAAACAACTAAGCAATAGATTTCATTTAACAAGAAAGGGGGGGGGATAAAGTTGAAAAATATTTTTTAGAAGACAATGACTAATAACTGCAAAGAAAAAATTACTAAGAAAGACTGGAAGAGTGCCTCGTCAAGATCTTTGGAAGAACCTTCAAAGAAAAATGTATTAGAGTAGTTCACATAAAATAAGATTTTAAAAATGCAATGACACATAAGCATGAAATGAACAAGCAAATAATTAGAAAAGGCAAAGAGCAAAATTGTTTTACAGTTAAATCTGCAAATTAGATCACATTTGCCTTTGAGAACAACAAAAAGATAAAAAGCCAAACTATGGTACTTCACCATATTTTTCTTAGGAAAAACAGGTAGTTAATTTTAAAATATATATACATAGATAGATAAAAAGAGATATGACCATCTAAGGAAATAAAGTATTACCTAAGTATGTAGATTTTATTCAGAAATAGAAACATACAGAAAATACTTTGACTAATGAATGTACATAAAAAAGGCAAGTAAAAAATGAAATAAACATGAAAAACTTTCACAAATGAAATGGAATTAAATAATAAACATTAGAAAATTTTACTAACCTCTTCATTTAAATTGCTAACCAACAGGACTGTATTGCCACCAGCTGAGACTCCAGGCATACCCACTCGGCCAGCAGCAGCTGCAGCAGCTGCTGCAGCAGCATTTGGAATAGCCAAAGGACTCAGAGCTCCTGGAACAGCTGCAACAGGAAGCCCTAATTTTAAAATAAAGCATATTTTACGAAACACACACAAGTCCTTTACAAAACCAATTTAAGCATGATGGCTGCATGGTTTATGGCTGACCATCCCAAATGGTTCCTGATGTGTAGCTGAGAAAAATAACTGGTTTCAATGAAACCATCAATTATTTGAACTAAGATACATACCTGTATTTTCTTAAAAAACCAAATATACAACAATCCGTTTCCTATGGAAAAGCAAGCAAAGCATAAAGAATGTAATACTTGAAAGTCTAAATAATTTACTTCCATGATTTACAGTGAGAAGCCAAATCTAAAAAAATATCATCTTCAACATAATAGTAACCCAAACTTTTCCTACATAAACTCACACTTGGAGTCATATTATGTAACTATAGCTTACGAAACAAATATATTAAGTCCGTTAGCTCCTAGAGAAAAATCATGCTGAACATCATTAATTCTTTCAAATGACCTCAAGAAAATCTTATCAACATTTGTTTGCCTTTATTTCCACACTCAAGTAGTTATGATGAACACAAGTTTCTCAAACACATGTTCCCAGGAGAAAAATGAGACACCGCCACTATAATCACACAAGCTTTCTTTCAGCATTTTCCTACCCTTTGCCAACCACTCTGAACATTTCCTTCTTATTTCTATTGCTCTACTTTCCACTGTTACTCTTGTCCTGTCATCTTTAAGTCATTTTATCTTCAGTCATTTATTACAGAGAATACCCTTTTGTCTCAGCACCTTTTATCTGCTTTTCAATTATCAATGAACTCAGATCCTTTCATCTCAAATTCATAGAAACCAACTTATTTCTCTATAAATATAAGTCCACTTAAGGGAAAAAATAACCAATCTAAATGATGTTGACTTTATGACATACCTGGGTAGAACTGGCCCTGAGCATTGTTTTCCCATATAGTTCACGTTTTATTTCTTCTCTCTTTTCAGCCTTCTTGTGCATGTCATAAGGATCTGTTGTTACATTTGGTTTCAGAGATCTTACTCTTTTTATCTTTATAATTAACTTTTGATCTTTTTACTTTATAGAAACTACCATGACCTTTCCTTAGCAATGTGAGGATTCTTTAGCACCACAATTCATAATTCCGTTAGTTTTTTACTTAAAACATTTTTTCCCTCTCCAATATCTTTTAATTCAGCCTCCATCCATTCAGTCTGAGCACACCAGCACAGGAATGATATTTCTTTTAATTCTGGCTCTAGATGAGTTTATTTTATGGCTTTTCACACACATCACTTTTTAAGGAACGCCCTATTTTTCTTCTCCCCCCCCCTTTTCTTTTTTTGTTTTTACCTTTTATTATGGGAAGTTTCCAACACAAAAGTAGAAGGACTAGAATAATGAACCTCATTGTATGTACCCATCATCCAGGTTCACTAATACTCAACATATAACCAATTTTGTTTCATCCTCTGCTTATCCTAGAGTTAAGGATATAATTTTAAAATAGAAACTTCTCATGTATAGTATTTACTAATATACAGTAGTCCTTAGCACTTTTGGATTCACGAGTGTGGATCTTTTCAACTTACCCTTCTACAGCATTACTAACTTCTCCATGTCACCTCCTATAGCTTTCATTACACTATGTAGTTTCTATAGTTGTTTCCATTTAACATTAAGCAAACATCTTGATTTATCAACTTCAAACAGAGACACATTCCTAACTCCTAGGCATGCAATGACAATAATTTTGTTCTTGCATACTCTTCAAAAAGTGATGCCTTTGGTGTTTGGTTTATTTTTTAAAAAACATTCTTCTTCAGGAATTTCAAATAGCTTTGGCTGAATGCACATATCATTCAATTAAAGTTGAACACAATATAATTATTTAAGAGTAGCAGAAACTCCAGATTTACTCATTATACTGTCAAATCACCTCCTGTTTCCCTGCCTTTAACTAGTCTTTAATTGGCTCTCTTTTAGTACAAATAGTATCTTAAAATTCTACTACGTTCCTTATCTTTAATGACATCCAGCTTATAGCAAAAAACTGCAAAATGTGGCATACAAAAGAAAAAAGTTCATTATCAAGCCTCATTTCTTTTCCGAAATCAAAGACATCTGACCAGATCTTTTCTACAATAAAAAATTGTATCGGTTTAATTTCTGGGTTTACTTTCATTTCTAAAAGTCAAGAGGTGATTCTCAGGCCCACAATGCCAGAGAAGCTTAACTTTAAGCTAATATGAATTTCTCACCAAAATTAATTTTAAAAATCTCCTAATCACCAGCACTTTCTCTGTACCTTTTGACTCTTACCACCATCTCTTGTATATTCAAATATTCTGTATCTACTCCTATTTACCCTACTAGAAATGTCTTGAAATTTGTATCCGATAGTGAAACAGTTCTCAAACATTTTGGTTTTAAGATCTCATTACACTTAAAAATCAGCGAGGACCTTTGTTTTATGTGAGTTATATCTATTGCTATTTATCAAAAAAATTAAAAGAGGAACTTTTTAAGCACAAGAATACATGATCACACATTCCATTAGTCTTCAGGGTGTTGTAATCTCCACTGTACACTAGGGAGAGAATGAAGAGTGAAAAGGCGAATCACACTTTAGTATTACCATGAAAACAGTTTTGACTTTATGGACCTTCTGAGAGGATCTCAGGGACCCCCCCAAAGGATCTCTGGGCAACATTTTGCAAACACTGCCATGTATACTTGGTATGATACCTTGTACATATGGAATACTCAAAAAATTCCAAGGTATTAAAAAGATACATTTATTAACTTCGGAGAAAAGAAAACACTGTAACATACAATAGGTGTATTTAAAAATGAATGTTGATGCATGTAGTTGGATTATACATTACGACACTTTCAAAATTTAGTTTTAAATCATTTATTACTCTTTTACTGTTGACATCTCCAAAAGTTATAAATTCATGAAACATATATCAAATATCACATTACTTAAATTCAAAATATCAATCTAAACATGACAGTCCAAGGTTAACACCTCATTTTTGCAGAAAACTGTTTCACCTAAAATGTGTCTGTATCATACCATTTATACAATTAATAAAGTTAAAGAATCTAATGAAAATTATTTACCCAAACAATTTAAAGGTAAAGGAAAACTTGTCCAAGAAAACTTTAAATACTCAACAGTTGTTTTGAAAATACACTTCTCCTTGAAATATGGGTCTTATAATGGAGTTAACTAGGCTTAATATTATTTAGAACATCAAGCCTTATCATAAAAATTTTTTTTAATTTTAAAATTCTAGGCCAATGCTTTTTAGTGTGGCAAATGTGAGACATTTTTAAAAAGCAAAATGCCAGAGAATGTCATTAGTTTTATATACTATAGCATACTTAAGTAAAAATAAGACCACTAATTTTCTATTGAAGAATTTGGCTCAAGCTTATAAAAAAGTGGAATATATACTGTAAGGCCCCATCTGTTTTTACTACAGTTTACTCACTTCTCCACTTATTACCATCATCTAGGCTACTGTGCTACTACTAAGTCAGGTGATCTAATTTTCAGCCAAATGATCCTTCTTTCATTTTAGGCAGCTGGAGCATGGAAGAAGAGATGAAGGGTAGTCACTGTCCTTCATGCCACTAGTATATATTTCTCTTTCATTATTTCCTTCCCTGGGCTGATACTGAGAAAAACTACTGAAGCCAGCTTTAGGCAGTTATAAACCACGAGAGTAATCTAAGCTTTTACTGGACTTTTAAGTATCTACAACTTTCCTCAGTATATACTTCTTTGATAAATTACTTTGCCAAACAGGGAAAATTTCTCTAAGGTTTAATCTAAATACTTTCTGCTGCAATAAAAATAAAAGTAACTCATGATGTACTATTTATATGATAATAAAATCTGAACAAGAATTCTGTACTGTATTTTTCTTAGAAATGTTAAATCCTACCTGTAACAAATTTAGCATCTTCCCTCTATAAAACATGTTATATAATTATATATATATATAATTATATATATATATACACATTATATATATTGGTTTGAGTGGTTTATTTTTAGCTATAAATATAATTTTGATGATGGACACCTTTAGCTAAAGCAGAAAGTATGACTGAAAAAACACACTATGCATATTGAAGATGGGAGTCAAAAATGTCTGCCCTACTCCCAGGATTGTTATTAGAGTAAAATAATGTAAGAGAGCTTATAAACAGCCATGTGCTAGAGAAAAGGAAGATGTCACAGGAAGACTTTCCATGTGAAATGATCCCCATCACCTGGGCCATCCAGATTTTCTTTCTAAGGAGGTACCAGGGATTGAATCCCGTACCTTTTACATGCAAAGCAGACACTCAACCACTAAGCTATATCCACTCCCCAGCCATCCGGATATTTTGAATAATTCAGCAATTTTGTAAATATCCCAAATTAGTGTTGACATTGTATTATTTCTAACCCTGTTTCCACTGAAATTGATGGAAACACAACCACTTATCTGATAGAAACCCATCGTCCTAAATCCAGAAGCAAGAAGTGATATAAATTATATACCTATCCCTCTGCCCCTCAGGTCATATTTTGCTGACATACAAATGCATCCTCAGCTTTGCCTACCTTACCTCAACTGAAGAATTAATTTTTTTAAAATTTATTTTAAGTCATTTATGAATTTTACCTTTGCTTTTTAAAGTGTACTTTTAATTCGAGAACAGTTTTAGATTTATGGAAAAAACCGAGAAGACACTGCAGAGTTCCTGTATGTCCTACTCACTCATTTCCCCCTATTGCTATCTTACATTAATCTGGTATGTTTGTTACAATTAAAAAACTGATACTGACACATTAATATTCACTAAAGTCCATACCTTATTCAGATTTCCTTAGTTTGGACCTAATGTCCTTTTTCTGTTCCAGGATTCCATCCAGGATCCCATTTTACTTTAGTCATCATGTTTCCTTAGGCTCCTCTTGGCTGTTGACAGTTCTGTGATTTTTAAGGATGTAGTATTTGCTTTATCTCATTTCCCATTCTAAAACTTCTATCCAAAGACAATTACATGATTTCTTTTGTTCTTACTTCTTTTCCCTGTTCAAGACATCTGGTAGTTGTTAGTCTTATATACTATTGAAATGGGGACTGGTTGGTGGTGAGATTGTAAGGTCCCTTTTAATTCCTGAAGGGTCCCAGAGGGAGGGGGAATGGGTAAGGGTAGGGGAACAGGACAGTTTTTACATTTTATTTCCTAATTTGAAAATAAAATTATACTTTTGACAAGAATGTTAACTGCTATCCTTACCTTAAATAGTTCATTTCTCCTCTTCCACCAAGCTTCCCTTCAATTCCTATTTTGACCTCTGGAATCCATTCTCTTTTCTATCACTAATTGCATTTTTATTCAACCTGTTCCTTAGAGAAACTTTTTAATTAAAAGTTTGCTTTGTCTTAATGACACTTCTCTTATAATCTTCTCAAAAAGTCATTTTTATCTCCCCAAACCTTTCCCCAAAGGGAAGAAAAAGGATGCATTATTCATCACTTTACCCCACCATTCAATGTTACTTTCAGAATGATGTTCTACCACCATCAAATAGGCTGATGTTTCATATCAATGCCATCCTATTATACTACCTCTTTCTCATCAAAACAGGCATTGGACCACTGGTACATTTTCTCTCTTTACTTAAAGACTTTAGCACCTGGCTTTATTTCCTTCTTCTTCCCTAGTCCCTGTCATCATTCTGTGTCATCTTTCCAACACTCTGGTTTCACAATTTCTTAAAAACTACTTTGATTTTTAAAATGTCAATCCATTTTAGCAACTTCTTTGCTACATCTTTAATTTTTCTTTTCCTTTTGCCTATCTGACATGTAAATTCCTTTTCCTAATTAGACCATTCTATCTTCCTCCTCCTCTCACACGATCAATAAATCCACTATGGGCCTTTAATGGTAGCCAGTTCCCTTTCTATTCTCCCTTGGCTTCCATTTATTTTGTAGGCTAGGCCTTTTGGTCCACCAGTATGCTTGCTTGCTTGCTACTACCCATTTTATGTTCTGCAATGCCAAATTTGGGTAAATCCAGCCTTATATTTTGTCTATGCTTTCATGTAGAGTTGGCAAGTATCACAGCAAAAACACACACCAAAACTGATTCCACAAACACTGTTATCCAATTTTAGCCAATTTCCTAGTTCATTTTCAAAAGTTTCAAAAACTATCAACTAAAGTTATGTCCTGTATCCTACTTTTAACCTCCTTATGTTTTAGCAAGTCTTTTAAGATTAAACTCAGAACTCTTTTAAAAAGTCCTCCCATCGTTAACCCATTCTCCCCTTTTCCCTATCTCTATAAAGACACAAAATGATGAGGGGAAAGAATACAGACTGTAAAGCAAATGATTCCAGTTCTGGCTCCAGCTCTGCCCCCAAGTTCCTATGTGAGCTTTGATAAAAATTCCTTCTAGCTCTTAAGAGTATTCTAAAAAATATCTCTAATTTCCAAGTCCCAACATTTCCACTATACTCTTGATTCCATCCATTACAATCAATTCTAGGACTCACACTAGCCTTAAAGACAGATATTAATATGTACTGAGCATTTTATTATATACCAGACCTGGTGCAAAATGCTTTCCATGTATTAACACTTTAATCCTCATGACAGCCTTAGAAAATAGAGATTAACATTATCATATCTGTTACAAATGTGAAATCCAAGGCTGTGAAGCAGAGTAAGATTTTGAACTCAGGAAATCTGGATTTGGAACTCATGCTCTTAAGGATTATGCACACTGCCTCACTGTAAACACCTCCCTTTCGGACCAAGCTTTACTCTTAAACTACCATCACATCTCTCCTCCTATGGCACACTTCTTCAAAGAGTAGTAGATACTCTTACCATACTTAGATCCTTTATCCCTGGGTAACTTATTTTACACCACTCTTGTGAATAATATGAAACTAAAAGTCATTAGTTATAATCCTATTTATTTAATCCCTCCATCTCTTGCTTCATTTTATCCACAATATGAATGCAGAAAAGTTCCATTTTCAATTCCTTACTACTCTTGCTCACTATTACCTGGGGAACCTTAAACCAAAGTTTTAAATATCATACCTCTGGCCTCTGAATTTACAACCCCACAGAACTGACATTCCAAGGCTGAATTTCCCACCATTTAGCGGACTCCTCCACATGAATTAACCCCATGTTTAATTCTTCATAACTAATCATATCAATGAGACTCCAAGTCCTATTACATTTACCTTTAATTTTCCCCATATGTGTTCCTTCTCATTCAATACACATCCCTAATTTAAATTCACAATTATATCTTACTAAAGACTATTCTATTGGCCTCTTATCCAGTATTCGCAGTATCCATCTTCACCCTTCCAATGTACCCTAGGTCTCTCAGTTGGTTTCCTAAAGTTAAATTGATTATTTCAGTCAACTTCTTAAAAACAGCTGATGGATCATCAAAGCAATGATTCTTAACCTATTTTTTTAAACCCCTTTAAAAACCTGATAAAAGCCAAAGTACCTAAAGCTCATCTCCTGACCCTAATCTGATCTTAGGAGCAAATATTATTCTAATGTTTATATTTTATCTGTGGCCCATGATATCTCCCAAGTACTACAAAGACTCTTAAAGGAGTATAAAATTCACATTCCTTAAGATAACTTGTCTTCTAAAATCTTGTCCTATACTAGTTATGTCCAGCACCAATGCTTCCCATATTCCCCCAATGTGACAGTTTGAAGTTTTTGTGAATCCCAGAAAATATCATGTTCTTAGAACTTATCCATTCCTGTGGGTGTACGAATCATTGATTGCATCAGATTCAGTTAAGGGACTTTTGACTAGATTACTTTGGATTAGATTGCTTTCGAGCCTCTAAGTTACAACAGTGAGGCATGACCCAGGTTTGGTCTCCATCCTCTTGCTAGAGTGTTATATAAGTGAAGAAATGAAAGCAGAAACATACACAGAGAAAAAAAGCCGACACTGTGACCCGGCCATGTGAGCCAGAGGATCATCTGCTGTCACAGAAAGACAAAGAAGTCCAGAGGCTGAAATCAGTGGAGCACAGAGACATGGAAAGAGGCCCCAGAGAGGTCAGGTCCACAGAGCAGCTCAGAAACAGTGTGCTTGATCACCCACAGCTGATTTCAGGGAGGAAAAGGCAGAGACCCAGATACAGAGCCACCATTTTGCTTCACCGCATGACAAGAGCCCAGGATCCAGCAACAGACCTTTGGTGAGAAAGCATCTCTGATGATGCCTTCATTTGGACATTTTCACAGCTTCAGAACTCTAAGCATTTACCCTAATAAGTTCCCTTTATAAAAGCCAACCCATTTCTGATATTTTGCTCCCAGAAGCTTTAGCAAACTAAAACACCCAATAACCCTTTGTCTCATTCATAAATGAAAGCTTGTCATTCCTTAAACATGACATAATTTATTATGTTTGCTAATAAAACAAACTTTTAAATATCCTATTTATTCTTATCCAAATCAAATGGCCTTATCCCATAAAAATCTTTCCAATTCGCCTTTTGATGATGAATCACTCATTTCATTATGCTCTAATAGCCAAACTAACTCTACTATATATTTGAGTGTATTTCAATATATATCATATATAAATATATATATAATAAAATAGTGTATCTTATTATATTTTATATTTGCCTCACATTAGGAGATGTTTGATGCCTTCAACAGATTATGAGTTTTATAGAAATAGAAACTTTGCTATTCTTCTGAGTCTCTGCAAAACCTAACACAGTGTTAAATAGACTGCTGAATAATACAAAAAATAAATAAACCAGAATGCCATTTAGGTGAGGCAGACTCCTTCTAGGGATGTGATATATCCATGGCTATTAATAAGAGGAGTTATGAGAAAAATCTAAAGAAAAGTGGGGAGAATAGTGAGGGTACATTTAGTGAGAGGGGTTACCACTTTTAAAGTTAAATCTAAATCATAGGGGAAAAAATAAATTATAGAAACTAAAAGGGAATAGAAATAAGCAGTTAGGAAAAACTCAGGAAAAAAAAAAAGATCAAGGAAGGAAATCTAAATGAAATTTCCTATATGTATCTATCACTTTCTTGATTTATCTTTAGAATAGCTAATGAAAATGTCTGTATAATTTTTACCTCCTTTAAAGTAGAGGCACATTTTATATATGGTCACAAGCATATATAGTTTTTTTCTAATTGCAACAGTAATGTATTTCTTTAGATGGCTTTCACTTGTTTTAGCCATAACATATATAACTATCATCTCCAAAAAAACAAAATTTCTTCAAAATAAAACCTACAGTCTGACAGAACTTATCTCCTGGATCAGAAGGCTAGATTTCATTACCATAGAATTCAGACTGTTTGGCCTTAAAAAAATGAACACTAAGATGAATAAGAGAGTTATTCAAATATCTGAGAGGTTGTCATGGGAAAAGAGAAGGTAAAGGAAAGTAAATTTAAGATTAATACAAGGAAGAAATTTTTGAAGAAACGAATATGTAATCATGCATTAAAAACTTTACATGAAACTTCTGCCCCAGATAAACAACAATTCAGTCCTTCTGTAATAAACTTATTCCATCTGAGAATGCTGGCTAGTAAGTAAATACAAACTGATGTAATAAGATACTCTTTCTAATGTTTTTTACAACATCTGTGGCTATAATATCTCCAAAGTACTCAACTATCACTAAACACATTTCCCTTGCTCAGAAGATAAAAATAATTCCAGATTTCAAACATTCATTCAAATATTATTTAAAATGAATACAGAGTTTAATAAACACTCTAAAGGATACAGCTTCAAGTTAATTTGTAATTTGGAAGTTAAAATTTTATCTACTGACAAATTTAAAAAAATTAACGAACAATTCTACTTCAGCTCAACTTCTTTTTATAAAAGAGACATGTTAAGAATGAAAATTTATTTTTTTTTAATTTAGCCATGGCAAAGTAGAGGACAGTTCACCTATTCAAAGATTTAACATTATTTTCTACGACTATACACATGGAGGAGGACATATGTTGCATACTACAGTTTCTTACTTCTTAGGGGTTAAAATAGAAATGCAATGAAAGACAGTTATCTGACAGTGAATTAGTTCAGGTGCTTTCATGTGATTTCTGATCAAAATTTCTGATTTATGCTGGACATAAAATATTGTATTTTAAACTACATGGGGCCATTTTTGTCTTTTGGGTGTTATTATGGTATTCAGTAATGCACTTTAAGATATACATAGTTTAATGTCTCTGGGAAATATTTCTGGGATGTGTGTATGAATACAAGTGATTACTTTGGTCTTTTATGGAAAGCAGCTTTCAAATGTACCATCAGGAGATAACTTACTTGGTTTGATATTATGGTCATTATTTTCTTTGCTGTAATTAGTCTTACTAATGAGATATTATAGATTAGAGTTTTGAAAAAATTAAGACATTAGCATGTTAAGTTTCAATGCACAGTTTGTGAAAAGATAAAAATACATGTTCAGTTTATTATATTTTGATTTACATGTATATATGTATGTAAAAATCCATATTTTGGTTACAAATTTGAATGGATATATGAAAATTCACTTTTGGTTTTGTAATCATTAAGTTAGCCAGGTTAAACACTGAATGGACTTGGCAAAAAAAATTCTGACATGCAACAACCAAAAAATACCTTAGGTATTCGAAAAAAGAAGGTAATTGTGCCTCAGTCTCTAAATCTGTAAAATGGGGACAATAAGAACACTTACCTTTAGGGATAATATGAAAAGTAACTCACATATTAAGGACTAAGAACAGTGCTTGACACATAATACGTATTCAATAACTGTTAGCTATTATTAATATCCATATGCATGAGCGAAACTTTTGGTTTGGGATTGAGACAATGCTTCTAAGCCACAATCAAATTGTTTGTGCTACAAAATGTATGAAATGCAGAACTCTAAATAACAGAGGTAGAACCTAAGTAATTATTTTTAAACTAATGTTTTAAATAGTTATTCCTAGAGAAGGAACTTCCAAAAGAATCTGTCCTGACATTTTGATAGTGGGGCTAAATTTTTCATAGAGAGATAAAATGGTGATAGAAAAAATAGTTAATCCCTTCTATCAATGCTAATAATCCCAAAAGACCTCATTTTTTAGAAATCTGTACATATATCTTTAAAACCCCTTTTCACAAACATCTCTTTTCAGAAAATTCTGCCTACTTACTTAATGGCTTATATCACAAGATTAAGTGAATGCAGCCAGACTCATGAATGTGCAGCAAGGTTTTGAGAAACATTCTTTTGTAATGACTGGGCACTTACCTTCATGAATAAATGTTTATTATCTCTTCTCAATTATCAATATTTAAATGTCAACAGATTTCCTACAAAAAGTTCGCTTTGCCTTTCTGTTCAGACTGTCTGATGGGTATGGTTGACTGCTACTTTATTCAACTTAAAATACAAAGAAAGCTCTAAAATAATTATTATCGGTATTATATGCTATAATTTTTTAAAATAATAGAAAACAATCAGGAAAAATTATTTCTGGCAATTTTTCTACAAGTGATCCATCCCTTTATAAATTAACTATACTTATTAAACATGATAAGAGGATCATTATAAAGATATCTCAATTTAGAATCTCAAGGGTTTTTTATCACCTTGTTCTTTGAAATAGTATATGTGAAAGACTAGTAAGTGTGCCAGGTTTTTGATTATGTATTTAGATGTCAGGTTTCTAACTAATTACAAAGTACTCAAAGTCTCCCTTCTTTAAATAAATTACATTTTCTGACACTGTGATACCTAGCACTAAAAGAAGCAGAGAAGCCAGATATAAGTGCTAGTCTTAAAAAATTACTGTGTAAAATCTGTCAATTAAAATCTATAATTCTGATTCTAAAGTAATTATATACAGTTGAATGGCTAATATAAAATTATACAAGGTAAAGTGAATGCCCCTCCCAGATACCCAGCAGAAAACAGTATCACCGTTTATTTGTCTTCTTACAAGATCTTTGAAATAAAGGGGTACTCTTATCAGCTTCTTCATTTTGAAAAACTGTTTGAGGAAGACAGCTCGAAAAGAATCCCACCAATACTATGTACTTTCAAGTCATCTGACTGATTAAATATAATTGGAGGCAAAGAAAGATTTAGTTGTTATTCCAGGAAGCATAACCTTAGTATTGCAATGTTTCATGTCACTGTAAAGGGCTTTGGAAAACCAGTTTAAGAAGCAATACAGTAAGTGGTTTCTCAAAAAAAAAAAAAAAAAATTACAAATACGCACCAAATATGTGGGGAAAAAAAAAATCACCTTAATACCCTGTAAAGGAATACTTTTGGATTGAGATGAATTATTTAAAAATAACTTTTCACAAAACTGGTTAAGTCTAATAAAGTTGAAGGCTCAGCTCATACCTAATATGAACTAATATCCCTTATAAGCATTTTACAAGAATTGTTACATACCTCAAGTGAAAGAATGTGGATAATCAATTCAAAGAACTACAAATACCTAGCAAGTATTTTTAAAAATTCAAACTAGCTCATGAAGTAATAAAAATTAAAAACAATCATTTTCCTATTGAATTAATTTCATTATCAAATTAAAAAATAAAACTCAATACAAGTAGGGGAAAACTAGGAGAGTCAATCTAATATGCCATTCATTCATGCTAGTTTAAATTAATACCTTTCTATAAAGAAATTTGCAATAAGAATCAGTATTCTTATTAAATATTTTCTTTGCCCCAATAACTCTAGTTTTAGAATCTAGTTAAGGAAACAAATTGAGAGGTAAAAAAGTTATGCACAAGAGATTTTGTCACAATGCAATTTATATTAGTAAAAAGTATGAAAAGAGCCTAAATGTGCAGCAAAGCATAATTTCTCAAGGAATATATATCCATTAGAACGCAAAACAGCTATTAAATTATATTCTTCACAAAATTCTTAAGAACATGACAGTTATAATAAAATGTAAAGATGTAAGTACTGTGTGATTTTTAATTTTGCACAAATATATACATAACCACGGTAAAAACTGCGAGAGGAAATACATCAGAAAGTGATTATCTTTTGTAAAATATCAAAACATGACTTGGTTTTGAAAATTTTTATCAATTCTGCTTTCAAAAACCATTTGAGGATACTTTATAAAGTTCAGTTCTAACAAGCAAAACCATTAGAATGGGTAAAAGATAAAGATCTAGTGATAGAAGACTAGTTAAAGAAGATGAGTTCACTATATTTTTCAAAGTAGCACGACAAACTTTTTCCTTTCTTTATGATAGATGTGGAAACAAAAACATTTAAAAATTCAATACATAGCTGTAAGGACACTACACAAACTTATTAAGAACTGAGCAAAGTACTTATGATCTTCTAGTGCAAAAATTTAGAATACCTGAAAAATGAATACACAGAGTGAGATAGAAGTTAGTTGTGCCAGGGCTTCATAATCTATTATCAGATAGGCTTTTTATTTATTATTACTTTTTAAAAATGTTCAACAAACCCCTGATGAAATGGTGTTGAATTCTCTAGAAGAGTCCAGATGACTTCTAACCTACCTCCACCCAGGATCAGAATACAAACACATCTAAGTATGCCCAGATGGGCAAACATGCATAGCTCCTCAGGGTCAAGTGGATTTGTTGTGGTCCTCTGTTTGATGATAGCTGGAGTTTCCTGTTACTTTATCCTTAAATTGTTACCTTAATGAGATGAGTCTGAATTTGTAAACCTCTCGGAAACTGTAAGTAAAAACTTAATAGAATCAACTATCTTCATTTAGCTATTGTAAAGATTAATAATGTATCTGTCAAATTTCTAGCAGAACTCCTAGGACCTAGAAGCAATTCAATAAAGGCTGATTCTTTTCTGTTTTGTAAAATAATACAAGTTCCAACAGCAAAGAGCTTAATCTATACTAATCACAAGCAAGGGCCATATATCACTCATTACTGTCTCACCTTTCACTTTGTCTTTAAAAAAATTGTATACTATGAAATAAGTCAACACTATCATTTGTGAGCCAAGTCAAGGGAATCAAGGCTCTAAAACCTAGACCCATACAGGGATAGAGATTCTGTCAGAAAGAGTATTATCAACCTAAAATATCTGTTACAGTCATGATAAATGGCTATGGCTTGTGCCAAATATATTAGAAAATTAGAATAAATGGAGTTTTGGTGTGTTTTTTTTTGGAGGTACTGGGGATTGAACCCAGGATCTTAAAAATGGGAAGCAGGTGCTCAACACTGAGCTATAACAACTTCGCAGGACAGTTTTATTTGAAGTCACCGAAATGAGATTCAAATTATCAACTGCTTTTCTTGTGTACTGGTATCTCTATTCAAAGATGGACAATACTATTGTTTCAAAGCCATAGTACATAGAAATTAATTTCCAAGAACTACTTAATTATAAGGCTTTTTCTTTTTTTATTGATGGATATAAACTAAACAGCAAGAGCTATTTTGTGACTCATTAATCTTGGGTTCCATGTGGACAGAAAACCCTGAAATAAAGATAATCTAACCAACATCATAAACTAAGAAACAATTTCCCAAACTGAATAAAAGTAAACTGTAAAATGTCATATTATTAATCACTTCATCCAATTTACTTACAAAATAACATTTTCACTTATTTTTTTCTTCATCTCAACTCCATCAACTATTAGTTGCATATTTTTACACTATATTTGTTAGGTGGTTCAAATTCATTGTAGAAATATAAATAAGACAAAATGCAAATAAACAGCAAAATAGATTGTATAGAAATCCTTTTGTGTTTAAGTTTTTTTAAAAAAGAGATGCTATAATATGCTTCGTAAAACCATGTGCCTCCTCCCATTACATGTGTTTGTTTGGTCAGTTAACATTTCACTGTTTCTATGAAGGACTAAAGTAAAAGAATCAAAATAGCCCTAAAGAATATGAACAAGGGCCCTACATCCTGAAAGACAGCATGGCATCAAGTCTGAAGTATAAATAATATATTAAGAAGGTAACAGTATTTCTTCATTAGAGTTTTCCTTATTTTGTTTTAGTAGAATGGTGTGGGAAAGAAGGTGAGGGTGGTGAAAGAAACAAAATGGATACACTTTTAATTACATTTATAAAGAAAACGTTAGGTATTTATCCCGACTGCATTTATAAGCTTTCTCACCTGAAAAAAAAAAACAACTCACAAAATCTAACACAATTTGTGTACTTCCAAAAGGGGGGATTCATTATACTTACAGGCGTTTAACACACTTTCCCATTTGGCAAAATGGGAGAAAAGTGGTAGAGGCAATAAAAATCATACCTAAAAGAGATGTTTCCTTGGCAAATGCAGCAGCAATAGCTGGGTCCAAAGCAGGCTGTCCATCTCCAGATGGAAGGTCAGGTCTAGTATAATCCCTACTCTTATCATTGTTGTATTTTACATTCAAATTCACAAGTTTGGAAAAATCAATCCTTAGGGTACAGCAAGCATTATAAATATTCTGACCATCTAGGGCCTGTAAAAGTGAATAAAATATATCAGCAATGCTTTTGACAATAAAACTCAACAATGAAAACTTAACACATAAAAGCCATCAGGAAAGAGACCAAATTTCACACAGCTATTAGTTACTAATATTAGTACATATATTAGTTACCACCAAATACTACCTTGTTTAAATAGAAAATGCTCTTAAATCTAAAATACAACAGTTAAATACTCATGCAAATATTCAGGACCACAAATAGTCAGTACTACCACTTTAGTAGTACCACTATAATAATAGTTTGCACAATACTTGTAAGTTAATTTTATAATACATGCATTTTTTTGGTGTATGGCAGTACTTATATGAATTGGTATATATTTTGTGTGATGTTTAGTGTATGAGGATGCCTCAAAACAAATAAATATCTCTGTGATGCACAACAGCAATAACTGTGAAACTGGGCAGAAATTAGTATCATCCTTAACTTCAGATGTTCAGCTTGAACCAGAATAACCAGAAAATTAGCAAATCCAAAGTCATTCCAACTCTGGAGTATTAAGTCCAGAGTTGAAAGCCTAGACTCAGGCTATCTTGAGCAAATTGCTTAACCTTTAAACTCCAAAATCCTGAAATATCTAACTTTCTAATTTTTAGCAGTTTTGAAAAATTATCAAATTCCAGAATGCAGTAGAAATATAATTTCACGTATATAAAAATAATTAAAATATGCAAATTCATAAAGTCAGAAACTAGAATACAGGTTACCAAGGGCTGTGTGAAGAATGGGGAGTTAATGCTTAATTGGTAGGAGTCTCTGTTTGGAGTGATGGGAAAACTTTTGGCAAAGAATGGTGGCAATAGTGGCACAACATTGTGAATATAATAAACACCACTAAATTGTTTAACTGAAAGGAGATAGAAAGTTTAGGTTGTATACATGTTACCAGAAAAACTTTAAACAAAACTACCCCATCTGTGGTTGTTTGAAACTGTATGTACCCCAGAAAAAAACATGTTCTTAAATTTAATCCAATTCTGTGGGTGTGAACCCACTGTAAGTAGGACCTCTTGATGATATTCCTTCAGTTAAGGTGTGGCCCACCCCAATCAGGATGGGCCTTAATCTTATTACTGGAGTCCTTTATAAGCAGAAAGCAACTCAAAGACAGAAAGCCACAAGACGCAAGAAGCTGGACATCAGCGGAACCTGGAAGACAAGGGCGAGACCAGGAGACACTGCCATGTGTCCTGCCATGGACAGAGGAGTCAAGGTTCACAGGCAGCCAGCTCCAGAACACCAGTCTTCAGGAAAAAAGCACTGCCTTGATTTGGACTTTCTTTTAGCATCATAACCATAAGCTAATAGATTCCCACTGTTTAAGCCAACCCATTTCATAATATTTGCTCAAGCAGCTTAGAAAACTGAATTTTGTGAATCCCAGAAAAGATCATATTCTTGAACTAATCCATTCCTGTGGTTATGGGACCCTCTGATTGTATTAAATTCAGTTAAGGAAGCTTTGATTGGATTGTTTGATTAGATCAATTTAGAGCTTTTGACTGGACTACATCAATGAGGCATGACCCAATTTGGGTCTCTGTCCTCTTGCTGGGTTTTATATAAAATAAGATTACACAAGGGAAGTGGAGGTGGCTCAACCAGTTGGGCACCTGCCTACCACATGGGAGGTCCTAAAGAAGACAACCAGATGCCAGCACCTGCCACAACAAGAGCTAGACAGTGCACCTGCCACGAGAGCTAGATGCCTGCACTCCACCACAACGAGAGCTAGACACCCGCACCCTGCTGTAATGAGTGCTAGATGCCTGCACCCCTCCGCAATGAGAGCTAGACACCACACCCCCACAGCAATGAGCAGATGCCACAAACCAGCAGATGCCACAGGCCGCAGGGAGCGGATGTGACTCACGCCGTTGGGCATTCCCCTCCCATGTGAGAATTCCCGGTTTCGGTTCCCGGTGCCTCCTGGAGAAGGCGAGCAAACAATGAGCTGACAGACAAGAGAACCACCTGGGGGTGGGGGGAATAAATTTAAAAAATAAAGTAAAATAAAATAAACCT
>JAQZBX010023913.1:0-30523 GCA_029593785.1 Cabassous unicinctus
AGTTTTCATGTATTTTATCTCTTACATTTAAACTTATCATTATTATTTCATTTTCCTATTAATTGTATTTGTCTATTGTATTGGCTTCATCTCTAAAGAAGCTTTGGATCACAGAAAGGTTACAACTGGGGTGGGAGAGGATCGTTGGTGGGGGGTGTCAGGGATGGGGGGTGCATGGGAGGAAGTTCACCTGAACATACATAAAAGGTATATAAAATTGTCCAAATGTTCATGGGTCATGGTCACAGTGGGTGGAGAATCACTCAATAAATGAGAGAATACTGAATTCCCATCCTGGAGAGCTCTGCTACATTCTCCAAAGGAGCAGCAACAGTTCCCCAAGTGCAGGGGCAGAGTCTGGCAAAGGAGGATGATCCACTGATGGGCCCTTGCTATTGATGACTAGCCTTACAAGTCTTTGCTCTTGAAATTGAAACTTAGCCTATTGTTATGGGGTGCCTAAGGGTTGCCTCCTGAAAGCCTCCTTGTTGCTCAAATGTGGTCTCTCTCTAAGCCAAACTCAGCATATGAATGCATTACCTTCCTCCCAGTGTGGGACATGACTCTCAGGGATGAGTATCCTGGCAACGAGGGATTACTACCAAGTGCCAACTGGCAATACAACTGGAAAAAGACCTCAAATAAAAGTGTGAAAAAGTAAAGACAGATGAGTTCATGCGGCTAAGAGACTTCAAAGTGAGTCTACCCAGAGGTAACACTTATGCACATCTCAGTAGGACCTCATAGTCTTCCAAAGTGGATATCACCCCAAATAGAGGGCTCCTGAGGGCTCTGGAGACACCCAGTTCCTATATCAGGGCAGATAGCTCTGGAGTTTGGTGCCTTATCAGTGGGCCCTACTTTGGAATCTGTGCTCCTGAGAGTGACAGAGTTGGACTCAAATATGTCTTCCCTGCACATTGTTCATCTGTCCCTTCTATTCAAACCTATACTTGGTGCTGGAGTTTGTAGGTGTACATCCAGAGACTGGAGCCTTTGGCCTTCCCATGTGCCAGCTGTGCCTGGAATCTCAGTGGAGCTGCAACTCCTACTCTACAGCTCAATGGACTCACCCAGGACACCTGGCGAGGAGATGATGATGGACAGCAGCCATCCCAGGGAATGGAGAGAGTCTGCAGCTGCAGGCAGGATAATCCCATCCATCTTATCCATGGGATATAAGCTCCCTCTCAATTGGAGGTGGAGTGGACATCACCATCCCAGACTCCTCAGGATTGGAAGAAGATCTATGGACTAGAGTGGACTTACTGGTATTCTGTTATAGACATATTGTGATTCAAGCAATGGAAGAAATTACAACATTAATGTGGAGCCAGTGGCCACTGGATGCTCTGGGGCAGGGAGAGGGAAAAGCAGTTGTAATGCAGGGACTTTTTCAGGATTTGGGAATTATCCTGAGTGACATTGCAATGACAGATATAAGCCGTTTTATATCGTCATATAACATGCAGAACTGTGTGGGAGAGAGTGTGGTCTACAATGTGAACTATGGTCTATGCTTAATGGCAAAGCCCCAGGATGTGTTTATATGTTGCAGATGATGTGCCATACTAATGAAGGATGTTTATGTGGGAGGGTGTGGGAGGTGTGGGAGGTGGGGCATATGGGAATCCCTATAATTTTTGTGTAATATTTATGCAATCTAAGTATCTTAAAAAAAAAATTTTTTTTTAAATTTATTTTTGAAAAAAAAGTTTTAGGTTCTTAAGTTAGATATACAAGGCTTAAATTCCCAGTGCTGATTTACTACCTGAGTAAGCTTGTTTAGGTTACTTAACTTCCCTGAATATCTCAGGACACACATGTTTTAAAATTTTTGAATAGGTCACATGTTCTCTTAATTCAAGAATCAAAACAATATGAAAATGTATGTTTTAAAATGTCTTGCTTTTACCACTACTTTCAATCACTCAATAAGTAACCACTTAGGTAAATATCCTGGACCTCTTAATGCAAATGTAGGTACACATATCTATTATTATTTTCCCCCTTAGACTAAAGATAGCATATTTTTCATTGTTTACTAACTATATCTTAGAAAATGTGACAGACTGTAACTTCCCTTGAATCTGGGAGGATTTCTGACTATGGACATGAGGCTATTGACTCTGGATATGGTTCTCATAAGATGGTCACTCTTAGACACTACCGTGCTGCAAGGGAACCCAAGCAGCCCAGGTGGAAAAGAACCACGGTTCCTGGCTCACAGCTCCATTGGAGCTCCTAGCTGACAGCCAGTGTTTGAGTGAATGGAAATGAAAGTGGCTTCTCCAGTTACTAGTTTAGTGACTTCAACTGATGCTGCATGAGCAGAGTTGAGTTGTCTTTGCTGAGCCCTGCCCAGATTGCAAAATCACAAGGAAAATAAATGATTGTTTTTGTTTTAAGTCATTCAGTTTTGGGATGGGTTGTTAAACCATATTTTATCATTGCAACAGAGTTATGACTCATTTTGCCATTTCTCTGTTAATGGACACTTGGCCCTATATACTTAATATCATATGTGGGCATGAATAGCTCTAGGATGAAATGTCAGAGGTAGGATTTTTGAGCTAAAAGATAAATACCCTTTTAAAATTTTGATAGGTTTTGTCAAACTGTCTTATATCCCAGAGTGTCCTTTATAAAGTAGGCATAAAAATAGAATTTATTTTATAAGACTGTTGTGAGATTAAATGGTATAATTCATGATAAAGCAAAAAAACAGTGTGCTTGGAATAGCAAATACTCAATAAACTTTATAAGGCAAGATGATCCATGATGAACTGGTTTTTGAAATCACATTCACAAGCTGAATAATTGATGTGAAAATTTTGTTGCTTCAATTTTCACTTTGTTTAGTGATGCAATAACTGAAAATGTTTTGAGGTTTTGAGGGGCATTTAGTATGTGCACTTTTATTCTTTTACATCAGCCTTATGAAAAAATAAAAGACATGGTACTGTTTTTCAAAACATTGCCTGTACCTTTTGAAATATTTTTCTTTCTAATGAATTGGTCTTATTTTTATCTTGTTTTTAGTTAAGTGCTGTGATAGTCTCAAAAAAACACAAAAGCTCTAATAAGTGCTCCATAATTGAATGAGCATTAGCATAAGGAAAATTATGTTTAATTTTTAAAAATCATATAATTAATCATTTTAAGAGATTAAAACAATAAAACAGTATATAAAGATAAATGTGAAAGACCTTTGTCATCACTCTATTCCCCATTCCCTTCTCATTATCCCACTCCCAATCAATCGTCTTCTTTTACCCTACCTGAAGATAAATACGGTCAACAGTCTGATGTGCTTCCTTAGAGGCTTTTTAAATGTATTTTCATACAAATACATATATTTCTTAGATTGAGTAATAACATTTGTCATTCTGAAACTTTCTATTTTCTAATAAATTTTATCTTTAGTGCCATTTTATGCCATTATATATAGCTGTGTCATATTTTGAAACTGTTTTACAACACATATCTCAGGTAGTATATATGATTATAAAAAGGCTAAGTTCTAAAAGAATTTGAAGGTTTACTTGTTCTGCAATCCAATGCAAGGAACCACTAAATTCATTGTTTGGGGGTGAGTGGAATTGAGAAGACATTGTTTGATTCACAACAATGAATGTTCATTTTAAAGTTATTTTAAAGTTGTTTAAAGATGGATATGTAATAGTTAATCTAACCCCTCACATGCTGATGGCTATTTAGATTGTTTCAATTTTTCCACAATTATTAGCAATGCTTGAATGAGCATCTTGAAATAAATCTTTTTGCTAATAATGTATAAGTATCTAAGAAACTATATGTCTACTGACAATGGTCAGGCTTTGAAGGATGCATTTCTTTTTAATTTCAAACTCAATCGGTGGTAAAACTAAAGCAGAACTATGCTTCGCTCTATTCTATGTTTATAGAACATAATAAAATGCCACTGAGGTTTCAACCACAAAAATATTTGAAAGTCATTTTATAAAAAACAGATTATCTTAGTTTGAAGAGCAAACTATAATATAATTTTATGGTATTCTAGAATCTTACAGTTACTTTACTTAAAATGAAATGAGATTTAATTAAAATGAATTAAATGAGACTAGGACAGAAAACTAAAAACTTCAGTGACTAGTTTGGATGCATCCAAAAATCCATGTTTGTCAATATTTAAGGAAACCTCTGGTTAACTTTAAAAAAAAAATTCCTCCACATTTCTAACTGTTTATGTGAAAAAAAATTATGGAAAGTGTATTCTAAATCTGCCAACAGACTCTTCCTGCCCATTCTTTATATGAGCATGTAAAAATAAATGGCTATTTGTTTAAACATTTGCGAGTTCTCCGTCTGCAAAAAGGAGATAACAGTACCTAAGTAATAGTGTTTTATAAGGATTAACTGAGTTACTATTACATAAAATGTCAATTTGTTTTGGGCAAATATTGCTATCATTATCATTATTATTATCATAGATGTAAAGTAATTTACATCTATGTAAAGCAGAAACCCTAATTCATTCTTCATTTTAGGACTATTCATTGATTTTTGTCAGGCATTGTGCCACATGTTTGAGTTGCAGAGGTGAATGGTAAAGTTGTCACCCTCAAGTCAACTATGGGGGAGACAGACTAGGTTAACAGATAATTAAAATGACACATGCTGATTGTAAAAATACAAATTTGGGCAAGGATCAGTGAAAGAAATGACAGTGACTGGAACTGATCAGTGGCTGGTGATTATATTCAGGTTAATTGTTTCAGGGTTTCTTAAACTTTTTTGTTCCATGGACCCCTTTGCCAGTCATATGAAAACCACCTACCCCTTACTAAGTCCACACTATACTGTGTATTATTATTATTTTAAAGATTTATTTATTTACTTTTTTTTTTAACCCATTTTAACACCCCCCTCCCATTTTTGCTGTTTTGTGTCCATTCATTGGGCAATTCTCTGTGTCTGTTTCTTGCCCTCTCCTCTCATCCTTCTCCTCCTGTCTTCACCGGGATTCGATCCTGGGAACCTCCAATGTGTGAGAGAGGTATTCTGCCACCTGCGCCACCTCAGTTCCTGTTTTACTGGCTCGTCTCATCTTGGCTTTCCCTTGCGTCTCTCTCCTGTTACATCATCATCTTGCTGCGTGGTTTGGCGGGCCTGGTGGCTCACCTCTTCGCAGGGCCTAGGGACTCACCCACTAGCAGGGCCTGACAGCATGCCCACACACCTTCAATATTTTTCTTTATTTTACCGGGAGGTCCCGGGGATTGAATCCAGGTCCCTCCACATGTGAAATGGATGCCCAACCATTTCAGCCACATCTGTCACCCTGTGTATTATTTAATAAATACATCACACCTGCAACAACATGTCCCCACAAGAATAATATTGTTTTTTCCTTTTAATTTCAATTCAAGCCCATGGACCCCTGGTTGAGAACCTCTGGTTTAGAATGATTATAAGTTATTTTGTCTGACTGAAAAGGAACGGTTTAAAGCTAACTTGTCCTGAATTGTTAAAGGATTTTTCATTAAAATTGATATTGCTAATTCCAGACTAGCAAAGACTAGTCAGACTGTAAAGAATGAGGGAAATTACATTAGTGTATACTTGTATATCTTAGTGAATTCCCTGGGTATTTTGAGGTGACCTGACTAATAGCAATCCCTTAACTTCAGACAATCTTTAAAATGTATTTTGTTTTGCTTTTTTTCTTCTCAGCAGAAGTCTGCTGATAAAGTAGGGAGGCTTTGTTCTCCTTTGTTTCTTTTTTAGTCAGTTCCCCACACAGACCATTACACTTACATCCCAAATGGTTAAAGTGCTGGTGCAACTTGTACACATCCTTTTTCAATTCCAGTTTTGCTTCTTTGTTCACCTTGACAGCTAGCTCTGAGTTCTCTATCCTTATATTCTTTCTTCCTTTATTTGGGTTTCTATAGCTATTTTCAGGCAAAATATGTGCAATAATTAAAGCTACCATTTTTCAGCACATACTGGAATTGTGCAAATGCTTTACATGCATAGTTAATTTAATTCTTATGTTAACACTATGATATGTAAGTATGTATATGTGTTTGTGTATAAGTGTGTGCATGTGAAAATATATGTGATATTTTGTCATTGAATTACCTTCACACTTTTGTCAAAAATCAATTGACCACCACAATGAGATAACAACTTCAAACTCACTAGGATGGCTATAAAAAAGATGATTAACACCATGTCGGTGAGGATGTGGAGAAAAACTGCTTTTCAGAATGTAAACTAGTGAAACTTCTCTGCAAAAAAAATCTGACAAATTCCTAAAAAGTTAAACATAGAGTCACCATATGACCCAGCATTTATATTTTTTTATATATAACCAAGAAAAACACAAGCATGTGCAGCTGCAAAAACTTGTACATGAATGTTCACAGCAGCATTATGAATCAAATAATAGCCAAAAAGTAGAAACAATCCAAATATCCATCTACTGTTAAATGGATAAATAAATTGTAGAATATCCATATAATGGAGTATGATTTGGTAATAAAAAGGAATGAAGTATTGATACATGCTTCAACATGGAGAACCTTTGAAAACATGCTAGATAAAAGAAGAGAGTCACAAAAGATGAAATATTGTGTACCATTTATATGAAATGTCAAGAATAGGCAAATAAAGAGAGACAAAACAATTTAATGGCTGCCTAAGACTGAAGGGTTTGGTGAGAAATGGGTAGTGACAATTAAAGAGCATAGGGTTTCTTTTTAGTGTGATGAAAATGTTTTAAAATTGATTGTGGTAATGGTTACACAACTCTGTGAATATACAAAACCATTGAATTCCACATTTTAAATCAGTAAATTGTACAGTATGTGAATTATCTCAGTAATGCTATTACAGCTAAAAAACCCAATTGACCATATTGATTTGGGTTCATTTCTGGACTTTTTCTTCTGTCCCATTGATTGATTTCTCTATCTTGACTGTTTTGATTAATTCAACT
Organism: Cabassous unicinctus; assembly: GCA_029593785.1. Classification (NCBI taxonomy): domain Eukaryota; kingdom Metazoa; phylum Chordata; class Mammalia; order Cingulata; family Chlamyphoridae; genus Cabassous; species Cabassous unicinctus. The sequence continues at coordinate 6,986 of JAQZBX010023913.1, forward strand.
TTAAAGTAAATCTTGAAATCAAGTAGCAGAGACTTCCTACTCTGTTCTTTTTCAAAATTTATTTGGATTTGACTTTCCACATAATTGCTAGAATCAGCTTGTTGATATCTACAAAAAAATCCTCTTGGAATTTGGATTGAGATTGAATTGAAACTTAAGTCAATATGGGGAGAATTAACATCTTAAAAATATATCTTCCGGGAAGCAGATGTGGCTTAAGTGGTTGAGCTCCTGTCTATCATACGGGATGCTCTGGGCTGGATTCCTGGGGCCTCTTGGTGAAGGCAAGCTGGCCCATGCCATGGACCACTGGTGGCCTGTGCCACAGAGATCTGACACAGCAAGATGACACAACAAAGTGAGATGCAGAGGAGAGACAGTAAGAGATACAGCAGACCAGGGAGAAGAGGTGACTCAGGTGATTGAGTGCTTCTCTTCCACACTGGAGGTCCCAGGATTGGTTTCCGGTGGCTCCTAAAGAGAAAAGCAGACACAAAAAGCACACGGCGAATGGACACAGACAGCAGACAGTGAGCACAAAAACAACAGGGGAGGGGAGAATAAATAAATAAAATAAATCTTTAAAATAGATATATATATATCTTCCAATGTATGTTCATGTACATGGTATATCTATGTATTATATCCTCCTTTATAACTGTTTGAAGCTGGATGGACCCCAGAAAATTATGTACTTAGAGTTAATCCATTCCTGTGGATGTGCATCTATTATAGGTGGGATCTTTTGATTAAGTTACTTCAATTAAGGTGTTTTTTTTTTTTTTTTATTAGATTACTGCAGAAAAGTGTGGCCCAGAGTGGGTCTTAATAATCTTATTGGGGTCCTTTATAAAGACAATAAATTCAGACAAAGAGTGAGAAAGCTAGAGGAAGCCAGAAGCTGAAGCATCAAAACCAGGAAGAGAAGGGAGAGACCAGCAGAAACCACAATTGACTTGTCATATGACAGAGACCACCAGCAGTCAGTCTTTAGGGAGAAAGTAGTGTTTGATGATGCCTTGATTTAGATATTTTCATGGCCTCAGAACCATAAGCTTGGCTTCAATAAATAAAACCAACCCATTTTTGGTATATTTCATTTCAGCAGACTAGCAAACTAAAATAGTCTTGATGTGGTAGATTGAATTCTGTATCCCAATTTAAACATGTTCTTAATCTTAATCTGCCTTCCTGTGGTTGTGAAACCATTGTAAATAGGATCTCTTGAATAGATTGGGACTTAATTCAGACTGTGAGAGGCCTTATCAAGAGGAGGAAACTGAAAGCAAGAATTAAGAGAAAGTCACTGACACAGTGCTAAATTCTGATACAGCCTGCCCTGCCAATAATGTCTAGATGTCTCTAGAGCACTCAGAAGCCCTGCTCTTTGAGGCACTGTTTACTGTGAAAGTTAGTAAGATCTGACCGAGACATGCATAAGTATAACCTCTGGAATGACCTCCTCACTCATTTTGAAATCTATTAGTCATAAAAACTTTTTTGTATTTAATATTTTCCCCTTTTGGTCAAAGTCTTTTTCCAAATGCATCACTAGTTGGTGCTTGGTAATAATCCCTCAGTGCCAGGGAGGCTCATCCCTGGGAGTCATGTGCCATGCTGTGGGGAAGGTAGTGCATTTATATGCTGAGTTTATCTTAGAGAAAGACCACATTTGAGCAACAAGGAGGCTTTCAGGAGGTAACTCTTAGGCAATATATAATACTAGGCTATTTCAATTTCACAAAAACAAGGTTCATAAGTATAACCATCAATGGCAAGGGCCTGGTATAATGGTCTGTCCTCCTTCACTAGGCATTGTCCAAGTACTTGGGGGATTCTTGCCACTCTATTAGAGAATATAGCAGGAATTCCCGGGATGGGAATTCAATATTCTTTCAGTTATTGTATGGGTCTCTATCCCCCAAGACAACACACCATGACCACTTGAACATATTCATAGGCCATAGAGGCATGCCTCAGGTGCCCCCTTTCCTACACATCCATCCATTACTGACATCCTGTACCAGGGATCCTCCCCTGCCACAGTTGTGACCCTTCTGCAATCCAAAACCTCTGCAAAAACAAAGCCAAAAAATTAATATATTCATATGCTTTAGAGGCATGCCCCAGGTGCATCCCTCCCCACACATCCCCCCCTCACCAATACCCCACACCAGTGATCTTCCCCCCCCACAGCAGCAATGCTTCAATATGTGTTCATCAATTGTAACAAATGTACCACACTAATGAAAAATGTTGTTAATATGGGAATATGTGGGAGGAAAAGGAGGGTCATAATAAAAATTTTAAAAATAAAAATAAAAATAAAATAAAATAACCCTGTTAGGGGGCCTTAATTTGGAATATATGTTCCCCAATGTAACAGAGTTAGACTCATTTATAATTTCCCTGCACATGGCTCTTCTGCCTCTTTTATTAGAACCTATGATTAGCATTATACATCTAATACTATATATGCTGTGACACCTACTCTCCAATTCTTTGGACTTGCCCGTGACAACTAATAAAAGGATGATGATGGACAATGCCCATCTCCAAAAAAAAACAGAGAGCATCTGCAACTATAAGCAAGACTGTTCCATTCATCTGCCCCATGGGATCTAAGCCCCCTCTCAATCAGAAACAGAATGGGCATCACCATCCCAAAATTCTCAACTGAGGAATGAAAAAACAGGGGGGAATGCAACTATGGACTAAAGTAGACTTATTATTCTAGCAATGGAAGAACTTGTATCATTGATATAAAGGCAATGGCCACCAGAGGGTCTGAGGGGAAGGAGAGGGAAGAATAGGTGTAACACAGGGACGTTTGGGGGACATTGGAATTGTTTTGCATGATATTGCAATGATGGATACAGGCCATTATACATGATGTCAAAACCTATAAAATTGTGTGGTGCAAAGTGTAAACCATAATGTAAATTCTAGACAATGCTTAGTAGCAATGTTTCAACATGTGTTCATTAATTGTAACAAATGTATCACATTAATGGAAGATGTTAAGGTGGGAGAGTGTGGGAAGGAAGAGGGTGGGGTATATGGGAATCCCTTATATTTTTGATGTAACATTTATATAATCTAAAGCTTCTTTAAAAATAAAAAATAAAAAAAATAAAGAGAAAGTCAGAGGGAGGAGCCAGACTTGGAAGTCAACAAAACCAGGAAGATAAAGGAGAGGATATTGCCATGAAATTCAAAGCAGGGATACAAGCCAAGGAACCGCAAAAATTGCTGGCAGCCAGAATCAGAACTACTACAGACTTTGGAAAGAAAGCATTGTCTCACTCGTGCCCCAAGTTTGAATGTCTAGCCTCAAAACTGTGAGCCAAAAAAATTACCATTTCTTAAGTTTGATATTTGTATTTGACAAACTGAAATTTATACAAAAGTATTTTATTTTAGCATTATTGTAAATGTTTTTGCCTTTTTAAATTTTCAATTCCAACTTTTCAGTGCTAGTATATAGAAATACGATTGATTTTTATATATTGACCTTTATCCTGATACTTTGCTAATTCACTAGTTCTAGGAGCTAAAATAGAAAACATTTTATTTCTTCCTTGTAATACGTGTGCCTATACATACTTTCTTGCCTTATTCCATTGATTAGGAATTACAGTACAATGGATTTGATTTGCTTTGTTCCCAGTCTTAGGGAGGAAACAATCATTCTTTCACTATAAAGGCTGATGTTATAGCTATAGACTATTATAGATGAAATCATCTATAATAAAATGAAGCCATCTATTTTTACTTTGCTGACAGTTTTTCCATGAATGGATGTTTTCTGCAAAAATGATCATGTGGTTTTCTTCTTTAGACTATTAATATAGTAGATTGATTGATTTTTAAATATTTCCTTGGAGTCCTGGAACAAATACCCTTTGCTAGTGAAATTTTGTTCTTTTTCTGTATTCCTAGATTTGATTTCCTAATATTTTAAGATTTTTTAATCTATGGTCATGAGGGATGTTAGTCTGTAATTTTGTTTTTCTTTGTCCAGTTTTGGTATTGGGATAATGTTTGCCTTGGAAAATGATTTGGGAAGTATTATCATACATTTTGTTTTCTGGAAGACAATGTTTAGAATTGGTATTATTTATTCTTTAAATATTTGTTAGAAATTACCAGGGAAACCCTCTGTATCTGGAGTCCTTGTTTTTCTTGTTTTTGGAAAGTTTTTAAGTAGGAATTCAATTACTTTAATAGACATAAGATAATTCAGGCTATTTATTTTTTTCTTGAATGAGCTTTGGTAGATTGGGCCATTTCATGTAGGTTGTCAAATATATGGGCATAGAGGTATTCACAGTATTCCCCTTTTATCACTTAAATATCTGAAGGTCTGTAGCCATGCTCCCTCTGTCACTCCTGTTACTGGTAATTTGTGTTCTCTTTATTTTTTTCCAAATCAATTTGATTACAGGATTACAATTTTATTTATTCATTCAAAGAATATGGTTTTTATTTCATTGATTTGCTCTATTGTTTTTCTGTTTTCAATTTCATCGCTTTAAGTTCTTATGTTTATTTGCATCCTTCTTGTCTTGAGTTTAATTTACTATTCTTTATCTTGTTTCTTAAAGTGAAAGATTAAGTTATTGATTTGAGACCTTTCTTCTTTTAAAATATTCATTTATCTCTAAGCCCTATATTAGCTATAACCCATAACTTTTCATATGTTGCATTTTCATTACCTTGCAGTATTCTACTATTTCCCTGGAGAGTTCTTTTATGATGTATGGGATATTTAGAAGTATATCTTTAATTTCTAACTACTTGGGAATATTCCATTTACCTTTGTGTAATTGATTTCTAGTTTAATTTAGCTATGGTCAGAGAACATAGTTCGCATATTTCCTATTCTTTTACATTAGTTAAGGTTTGTTTTATGGCCCAGAAAATGGTCTATGTTGGTGAATATTTAATGTTCAATTAAAAAAATATGTAAACAGCTGTTCCTAAGTTGAGTGTTCTAAAAATGTCAGGTGAAATTGATTGATAGTATATTGGTCAGGGTTCTCCAGAGCAACAGAATTATTTCTGTGCAAATCTCTGTGACACCAGTTCTCCCCTCTTTGACATATTACGTATTAAACTGCTACATAAATTTTAACTGTATAAAGGTTGTAGATAGAAATATGCATGCACCTAATGTGTGGTTGGAATCGTTTGGCTAACAGTCTTCCTAATAAAGAGATATATTATGAGAATTGGCTCATATTACTGGGGGAATTGGCAAGTCTGAATTCTCTAGAGCAGGCCTCACTCAAGTTGGGTGGCTGAAACTGACTGGCTGAAATAGAGATAGAAATTCCGCCTCTGGTACCTTCCTCATCATACAACTAAGAAAAAAGAGGAAAAAACCTCAGAAACTTACCTTAATTATGAGCCGTTCTTCACATGTTAACTCCCCTCCTCAATCTCCCTTTACTAACTTTTCAGAGTCCACCAAGTAGTTTTTCTTTTCTTTTTTTGGCCAAAGGTTTTAGTTGTAATCAGTGGCAAAAATAGGTTGCAGTGGATTTATTTCCTTTTGCCCAGCCCTGGAATTCCAGTAACTGCTTCATAGTGATAAAATGAGGTTTCAGGCACTAATATAGCTAATTCCAAAGCCCTTATCTTAGGTGCTATTTTCCGTATCTTACATATAAAGGAGAATCCTTGTTTTCCTTTTATAATATTTTATGAAAATCAAAGGATTTACAGCATATTATTTCTATTGTGTTACCTGGTGATGTATGCTGACATATAAATATAGATATAGATAGGTAGAAAGATGAATTGGTAGATAGAATGACATGACAAATGTAACAAAATGTTAAAATTGGTGGATTTTGGTTATCTGGGGGATTAAGGTTATGTTGGAGTCCTCTGAATGGAGTTGTATCATTTTTGTTGCTATCCTGTAAATTGGAAAGTATTTTAAAATTTTAAAAACATGCTTGTCAAATATCTCATTCAGGATTCACACAGGAAATAATTGGTATACTGAAAGAATTCCTGGGAAGAATTTAATGAAGGTGCTATTGCCGAAGGCATAATAGGTACAGTTAAAGAAGGTAACAAGGTATTCTGAAAATCAAATGGACTAGCACTGCTGAAAGCCATTCCCATCCTGGGTCTGAACGGTCAAGAGGAGCAAACAGTTACTAGAACCCATAATAGGAGATGCTGTAGTAGAGAGCTTGTGTAGTTTTATTGGATTCTGATGCTAAAGTTAAAAGAATGTTGTCACTGGTGCAGGTTTGGTAAAGAGGAATTAGAGAGTAGATATTCTGTCTTGTCTCTCCTTCTGTCATCTCATCTCTTGCTGCTGACTCCCATTGTCTGAACTCAACCAGATGCCGGAGACAAAGTTGCTGAATGAGGCAGTTCACAGATGGCACCTTTCAGAGCACAGAACAGATTGTAGAAGAATGGGCACGGGGGTGGATATAGAAATAAATGAAGAATATCTATGCCTTTTGCCCATAGCCTCCACTCTTATCTAAAGAGGAAAACCAGTCATTGTCTCATCACAGAATGCTCTTACTCTGGTCTTAATCTCACCTTTAACTTAAATAAAAAATTGGAACTACCTGTGTCCTTCAGATACACTAGGAAAAGAGAGGGAAATAATTAATTTACATGAGACATAGCTGTTAGAGTCCCCTCTTATTTAGTTGGTCTCAAGACCTAAGTTGATAATCATAGCTATCTTCTTTCATGTCTCATTCTGTGTTTCTCTTACTCTCTACTAGCACATTGGCTGGTTGGATCTTTTATCTGGCAGAATGATGCTATTCCAAGAGGATCCAAGTCTTAGTGGTCTAGTATTTATTAGTTGCTACAGTTTTCTATTATCCATTAAGCATAGAAATACTACAAGTTAATCTGACCTAGTGAATCCTTTGGATTTCAAAAACAGTCATCCTTACATTTATTGTACAATTTCCCCTTGATAATAGGATCAACCACCATTGGTAGTATGGTGACCTTATTTTCTGCCAGTTGGTTTAGCAGCATGAGGAGCCCAAAATAGCCAAGGGCAGGTAGAAGAATAGCTACCTCCCCCCAAAGATGTCCATGTCCTAATCCCTGGAACATGTGTAAGTTACATGGAAAAAGGGGAATTAAGGTTGAAGATAAGCCATTACCATCCCTGGATTATTCAGGTGAGCCCAATGTAATTGCAAGGCTCCTAAAAAGTGGAAGAAGGAAGAAGAGAGACAGAGGGAGATGTGACTATGGAAGAATGGTTAGAGCAATGCAATGTTGCTAGCTTTGAAGATGGAGGAAGGAAGCCATGAATCAAGGAAAGGAAGTTCTCTCTAGAAGTTGGAAAATCCAAGGAAATGTATATTCCCCTAAGGTCCCCATAAAGGAAGCAGTACTGCCAACATCTTGATTTTATCCCAGTGAGATCCATTTTGGACTTCTAACCTACAGAACCGTAAAATAATAAAAAAAATTTGTTTTAAACCACTATGTTTATGGTAATTTGTTACAGCAGCAATAGAAAACTAATATATATATATATATATATATATACACACACTCTCTCTCTCTCTCTCACTGCAAATCTAATAGACCTATGATTGTATTTTCTGATGGAAGCCTTTCTGTCTTGAGAACTAAGTCCTCCAAACATACCAAGCCCAAGGTTGCAAGGTAAAGAAGCAAAAATTCCTTTAGTAGTATGGACCTTTCTGAACCCCAAACCTTCATTCTCAGATTCATGCATTCTGGATTTGGGGAAATGACATCATATATTAATTGTTATCTTAAGGCATTTCCCACATTCTATTGTTCAATGTCCCATCTTCTCAGTGTTGTTGCCTAACCACCATAACAGAGGTTTAAATAGACCATTTCGTCTTGTAGTTTCCTTGCTCCTAAAACAAATAATGCAATTGATTGCCTCAAACAATGGACATTTATTGGTTCTATTTTGAGGCTAGGAGAAATCTAAAATTGACATGTCAGCAAGGTGATGATTTATTCCAAACACTGTGGCATTCTGGGGCTGGTGCTGGTGATCCTTGAACCTTAGCTTTTCTGTCACATGGCAATACACATGATGGCGTCTTCTTTTTTCTCTTTCAGGTCTTGTGACTTCCACATTCTGGCTGCTCCCCATAGCTTCTCTCTCTTCTGTCTTAATTTCATTCTGCTTATAAAGGACTCAAGTAATCTGGATTAAAACACAACCTGAGTCTGTTGGGCCACATCTTAACTAAAGCAACATCTTGAAGAGAGATAATTACAGTGGGACCACACCCACCAGAATGCAGACCAAGACCAAGAACATGTCCAAACTGGGATACACAATTCAATCTATCACACCATCATTCTATCAAGCTATCTACTTATGGTTTTCATACTCATATAAAGCCAATGAATAACCTATTCATAAGCCTATTGCTATACTTCCTTCACTGTAAAATAAGTTCCTTGGTTTGAAGCAATATTGTTATAGTGTATCAAGGAATTGTGTAAATCTAGAAATGATGGTGATGGCAGAAATATGAAATGTGTATCTCTTCCTATGAAAATAAATTTAGGCCCACCCATTGTGGAAGATATTCAATATAATTAACATATCTCAAAGTGTCTGGTTGGTTTTGACCTAGAATGATACCATATCAGAAGCTTAGCATTGTCCTTTCCATTTGGCAGTTTTGGCACTTGGACTGTCTACACAAGCCTTGATAAACCCTTGAAGAACTGTTATCCCTGCTATGCCCAGTGATTATTCTCTGAACTATTAGTAAATATTAGTACTGAGTATTGTCTAATTTTTGTGTGACTCTGATTTGACCATCTATCTTTTCTGTTATCCTACCAATCTTCAAATACTCTTCTATATAAATCATCAGTGTAGATTCATACTTCAGGTCATATCTTCCTTCCTGCAAAATTGACAACCAAATATCCTGCATGAAGTTATTCCAACTGGGAGGTTAAATTTTTATTACTGTACTGCATGGCCACTCAATCTGGGGAGGTAATGCAGCAACTCTTTACTTTCAGCTGGAGCCATTACCATGCACACTCATCTGTATTCCTGTCCTGCATTTTTCTTCTTCTGTTCCAAGGAACTTGCCATGTGGCCATAAGTACTCATGAAGTTTATTTGTGCCTTTTATATAACCTTTGGCCAGGTGTCATACAATATGATGCTGTTCTGCACATTAAATTTTATAACTGGATGGATCAGCTAACACCTAGTCCAGATGGAGAGTTTAGTTGGCATAGTTATTTAACACACTATGATCCAAAACCTGAGTTACTACCAAAACTGCATTTGAAATGGTGAATAGTTATGGACAGAATATGGCTTGGTTCTATTCCAAACTCCTCGAGATTTGCACTATGCTTTCCCTATTGAGTCTTCAAAAGAACATCTACAATTGCCCTAGGCACTTCCCATACCATTGGGTCTGTTGGATCAGAAGGCTCAGGAGTGAGGGCAGCTTGCCTTGCAGTCTGGACCTGCCGCAGAGACTTTTTTCTTGGTGTTTCCCTTCCAACCTAGAGGTTATTAGGTTACCCAGTAAGCGGATCATAGAATCATACCCAAATGTAGTATATATTGCCTTCAAAAACACAAAGAAACTCACCGAGTGTTATGCCTCTTTCTTTGCAGTGGCAACTTAATTCTTAATTCCACCATTCTTGTAACATTTTTATAATTTGGCAGACCCCTGTAGTGACCTTCTACTACAGATGAGGCAATTGATAATCATGGGCTTTTCTCCCAACTTTTACCTCCATAATGAATCAGTGTGATGTGATTGTATTTCTTGTAGACTATAATGACAGCAGGAGAGTTGATATTGTCTTAAGATATGATATTGAGGGTGTGCTACCATCCCTGATATAAAAAGACAAGCTGCTACTGATTATCTTTAGCAAGTGGAATTGAACATAAGAATTTCCTAGGTTAATTGCTGTTTACTAGATTCCTGGGCTGTGTTCAATTGCTCTAGTAAAGATACCACAGCCATACTTGCAGCACAGGTTGGCATCACCACCTGATTAAGTTTATAACAAGCCTCAGCTATTCTTTATAACTGGAGTCTTTGTGTAACATTTATGTAATCTAAGAATCTTTACATATATATATATATAAAAAATAACATTTATGTAAGCAAATGCACATATATGCATATATATTTATATATCATTTTACAAATATTGGTTTGTATTTGAAAATTGATTTTTACCCACAATAAAAAAAATTATATGGGAAAAAAAAAAGGATATGTTAAACAGGGATGTGAAATCTATCACCACCTCTACATCCTGTGTGTCTTTGATTATGACACTAGTGTCTGTAATTACTCCTGGAAGGCAGTATCGTTTTTAGTTAACTTTTGTTGGTGATGTAGATGTGGGGTAGTTCTAAGGACTTCATTCTGGCATTTCCATCAAAATTGTCCTCACTTCATTGGTTCAGGAACCAATATAGGATTCTGCTGCTTACTAAGTGTATCTATTCTCATTGTGAATTCTAGGCATGGGGAAATAAATGCAGGAGAGTTCTGTGGTCCCATTGAACATATTATGAGATGGACTTAGGCCAGAGCTCCATATATCACATAACTTCCACAAGCTGCATTCTACCAGTGGCCCAGGATGGCTCCAACATCTGATTTCTTTTAGAAAATATGGATATTTCCCTTCTTCTAGTATACATGTACCTTGCAGATATCTGTAGGTTCTTTGGGAGAAAGCTTGTAAGAAGATTCAAAGAATATATATTGTAGGGTCTTTCATCAAAGAGGCATGGCCTCCCTTTCATCAGTCTGTAAACTAGGTAAGAGCTCATGGGTTCCCATTACTGTGCCTCAACTTAGAGATCTGTTTACTAAATCTAGACTTTTTCCACTAGTTTTGTCAAAAAGCACCTTAATTTTCTAAATAGGTTGGCCATTCATTTTATCCTCAGGGGTGACGTGATCAAGAAGCCACTGCTGTAGAATCCCACTATTCAAAATGCTCTGATTACCACTGTTTCCTTGTGCCCTTGGGGAATCCCTTTGACTCTGATGGTGAGCTGTGCTATCTAGCATCTACCACTCTGAGATGCCATAATTCTTATTGCAATCAGGGAAATCATCTTCATTGTACACCACCTCCTCATCCCCATCTCTAGCCAGCAGAGTTTTCCAAGGAAGCTGGTGGCCTCTCTATAACTCATTTCATAATGTCTTAGTGAAGTAAATGTCCTATGGGTTCTCTAAAAACATGTGGCTAGGAAGTGGGTGATTAGATTGCATGTAATGGATTTGATTTCAACATTTCCTTCTCCTTGGGCCTTAGAGCTCCTTTCTTCTCACTATATTAGGGGAGTTCTGGTGTCTCAGTGGACTGTAGATTCTTTGAGCCCAGGTTTCAATTAACAAACCCAACAGGTTGTTAACACTACTCCCAGGTTCATGAGCCAACACATTAACTCTTGAATACTAAGTAAATGTACTCATATACATAAAATTTGGTCCAATATTTTGTCCTCCTGTTTTAACAACCTCAGAAATACACTGTCATACATGCTCTCTTAATTTCTGTACTTACGAATTTGTAAGCTCCTGCAAATCCTTTGGTCTGTAAGCTGTGTTGTCACAGAATACATCTTGTCCATCTCCTCTGGGCTATTCTGAGTTGTAATTCTATTATGCTGACCTGGAGGCTGGAGTATTGGTAGTTGGGGAGGCCCCTAGGGAGAATTTGATTGAGATGAAATCAGTCTATTAATTTTATTTCAGATGGGGGAGTAGAGTCTGCTTCCACTAGCAAGTATGTTACAGGTGCTCTTTTTTTATCATATGAGGCATTTCAAATTAAATTGATATTGCACCTCTGCAACTCTTTTAATTAATACTTCAACTTGGATCTCATTCATGAATGATTTGCTGTTATAGGCAATAATATATTCAGTTAAACTCATGTCGATTTTTCCGATTTTCGACTTTAATTTTGAATTCATGACTTTCAATAAAAACATTTCTTTGTGTACTCTCTCAAGGTCAATCTGAGCAGCCAACTCACTCTACAATCCTGTAATTATCATTCTGCCATAAAGACCATATGTCACAGCCCCTTGATCTTCCAGTGTCTTGCCCTCTACTTGCTCTCTATCCCTACCATCACTAAGTGATAAGTTGAGCAATCATGCCAATGTGTGACACAAATTACCAGTGTCTCATTTTTCCCAGCAAGTTCTTTCACTGAATACATGTTCAGCTGAATCCCAGAATTCCATTTTGATGTACATTTCCTAAGTTCATTTCTAGTAAAAAAAATTTAAAAAAAATTACTGTATTAGTCAGGATCCCTTTGGGAAAGAAATGGTGACTCAAAGAGTTAGTTAAGAATAATTAAATAAAGGGATATTTTACAAAGGTGTAAAAGATTAAGGAAACATAAAGAACTGCAAAGCAATCTTGATCTAGTAACATCTGGAAGTCATTAGCAACCTTTAGTCTGAGGGTTAGGGGAAGCAAGGAGCTGTGAGAATTGGTGCCATGGAAGAGTGGTAGCCACATGAGAGCTATGATGTAAGTAGGGAAATGAAGTGATTGCCATACCAACTCCTGCCAATGACTGATAGAGCTAAGTGAATACATTCTCTGACTTCTTTCCTTTGATCTACTGCAGGAGCAACCCATTATTTTCCAACCAGATGCTTGAGGAAAAGACAGCCCAAATGATACAGTACACCTGGCCAGACTTCAAACCAGAATACGGTTTCCTTGAGGGGAGAGTGGAGGTTTACCAGCAACCAGAGAATATGCAAAATGCACATTTCCAGGAAAACAAGATACTATCCAGTATAAGACTCACTCTGGTTTCAGAGACGTTAAAATGGGAAAAATGTGCTTTTTAAACAAAATGAAATATGGTAATACAGAAATAGATAAGACTACAAAAACAAAAGATTTATAAGGATAAAATAAATAGATAAGGCCCTGGAGGTAGTTATTTATTTTAATGGTGCATTAAATTTAGTATTACGCTTTGTGACAGTAGTGAAAAGTTAAGTACCCTATGCTTTCAGGAGAGTAGAAGGAAAAAAATCATGAGTAATAAAAATTTGTTTGGTAAAATGAATCAAACAAATTTATATGGAATATTTTTTTCTTTAGGGCAATTTCATGAAGATATATTCTATAAAACTTTAAGGTAAAATGATTCTAGTACTAACATGAATGAAAACCTTCAAATGGGAGTTTGGGCAGAGAAGAAGTTTCAGTAGAAAAAGAATGGCTCTAAGCAAATCCAAGGAGACTGTGACTTTTTTCTATTTTTGGACATTAGAGAAGATTGTTATTTGGCTTCATTTTCAAGTCTGGCTCAAGGCAAAATTGGGAACTCCCTGTAGTTAATCTCTTTAGCCTTGGTTTTTCTTAATTTTAACATTTCCCTTCCATGTGGCAGTCATCCTAAACTGAAAAAATGAAAAAAAAAAATGACAAGGTTTATTTTTGCATCAAATATTTTAAGCAGTCCTTAAGAAAATTAAGAACAAAAAACTGATGTTAGTAGATAAGTAATTTCTATAGGTTCGACAGGGCCTATTTAACAAATTAAATTAGGAAAATGATTACTAGAATTTATTTTAATGAAAATTCAATAGTGGAAGAGGAAAAAGTAGAAGTTTGGTGGGTTGCAAATTCCATACATACTGAGAAACTAGTCAAGACATTGCCTTATACAATTGATAAATTGCTATATATGAGAGAAAATGTAATTTAGGAAGATGTGGCACTCATTCTATACCATTAAAGACTGAAAGATGCTCCCCTGCTGGGAACAAATTGCATTTTCTTTAGAGAGAAATACAAAGGCAGTACCTCAAGAAAAGGAGTAATGAAATCAAATAATTTATTTCATCTAAAGAATTGAGCCACATTTGCTCATTAGTTTCTGAGCATGATGGCAGCATTAGAAAGCCATATCTGTAATATGTGATTCCTTCTGCTCTCCTGACACTCAGCCATACTTGATTGGATCACCAGTGGGCATACGAACAAGGGACAGTTAAACTTTGGCTAGCAACCCCTTTTGGCAGTCATGGTTTCTTTCTAAGTAATACATTTTTGGTGTGTGTAGGGGAAATAGAATCAAGAAATTAGCAGTAAAAGCAGAATTGAAAAAACACATGAAGAGTAGCTTTGGTACTTCATAGTATTTGTAGGAATAGCAATAAATTATATTTAGACTTCCAAAGAACTTGAGACAAAGATGCATCTTTTGGGTGCATATTCAATTTCTTTTATATACATATGTTTATTATAATTACTATTAAAGAGGTTTTAGGTTTACAGAAAAATCGTACAGAAAATACAGTTACCATACACCGTTCACCCCAACACCCATTATTAACATTTTGCATTAGTGTGGTAATTTTGTGTACATAATTTTTTTTTCTTTTTACTTTCTTAAAGAATTAAACATTGATTAGTATATTAAAATACATATAACAGAGTTTCAAGGACTCTAAAGGATTTGATATTTTACTCTACTTGCAATCCAAAAAGTTAACCTCCTACAGTTTCATGGATACTGGCTGAAGACACAAAACTTCTGGATCAGAGGCAAAGGGCCATTTATTACTCACAGCAATGGCAGTAGCCAGAGTACCAGTATTTTGTGCCAGTTTTCTGAACCACAATTCCCATAGGGTTACACAAAGGAAGCAAATGACACTTGTGCATGTAGTGTATTGCATGATAGGAGAGGTATCTGAGCTTGGGGAACTTGAATCTTTTATAATGGACCATACCGATGCCTGTCCTTTGCTTGGGTGGGAGAGCTCCAAGACCATAAGCAAACAGGTCCTTGCTCCAAGGGAGACACTATCACTATCTTCTAAGGCTGCTATAGGAACATCCTTAAAATGATAGCTTAAAATAAAGGCAGTTGGTGTCTGCTCAAAAGTTGTGTGGAAACATGTTATTTGTTCATATCCAAGATAGAAAATCAATGGAACTTAAAAAATGTATTTTTAATATACCTTAAACACTTCATATATGGAGAAATGTTTACTAAGTTAAACTTTGGGTTTTAGTATTATCAGACTGCATACTTATGTTTCAGTTTATTTCTAGATTCATGAGTTTATCAAGTCACTAATGTAATATATAATATTTTAAATCCTAGGTGATGAACTTTGTGGTACTTTATGTTTTTCTGTGCTTTATTCCACAAAATTCAATACTTCGTTTTCATGTCTTTTTCTAAATTATACCTAATACTTTTTAAAAGTTAAATGCTTTGATACTGTAATATAACTTTAATACAATTGCTAGGCCTCAAGGCAGGGCCTTTAGGGATGACCAATAACAGCATGAAGAAAACTTCAACATGAGAGTTAGGCAAACTCACATTTATAACGTCTGCAGAGGTAAGGAGCCAAGGTCAGTCCAAAGTGACTCCGACCCGACTCCCTGTGCTGAGGTTTTACTCTTGCTTAAATATCTAAGTTACCCCTAGCATTTGCTTTGATTATGCATTAGCTATTACGCATATGGATGATCATACATATCTAGTTATATAGTTGTTTGATTAGTATGTTCAGGAAATCACTCTTGCACATACATTGCATGATCAAAAAAGGGGTGGATAACTCCACCCCTGGGTGGGAAATTTGTTATGTTAATAAAGCAAGTTGAAGTGAGGACAACAAGGGGCTTCTTCTGCGCAGATCCGGCCAATGGGTTGAAGCTGGTTTTCATACTTGATTGCTTCAGCAAAGTATTCTTGACCACCAAAAACAGAATTTGGCAGAAAGAGAGAGTTGCATCTTATTGCCTTTTAATTTATACACAATTCTTTCCTTTGTATCCTAGCAACAGGGAGAGAAACAAGTTACTTTCATGAATTTGCTCATCCTACATATATCAATTCCCTCCTTCTAGTTTTTGGCGATATTTTTATCTCAGGGAAAAGGGACAAAGCTCAGATTTTTTGTAACTACTTTCTGCTGACACTATGGGTGCTGATTTCTTAGGAAACTATAGTAAAAGGGTGGTCTGAGGAAGAACAGTTAGTTTGTTAGAATTTGCAATTGCTTTTAAATAAAGCATTGCATGTATGATATGAGTACGGGTGCAACTGCTAAAAGAATCAAGACAATAATTAGCGAAGGGGAGCAGGCACTTGGAGAAGCTGGACGGGTTCCAGAAGGAGAAATTCTTTCCTTGTGTTATGAGGTTATTGTTCTCACTTCTTTGAAGAGATTGGTGGCTAAGTATGAGGATGCCACTGCAGTTTCAGTAAATGCTGTGATTCCTAAAAGGTAAACAAGGTAAACAATCAATTGGCTTTTTAAAAATTATTTGTGGAGTTACATGTTTTGGGGTCTGCTTTTACAAAAGTTTGTTGAATTTTGTTTAAGTAGGTTTCCTTGGCCACTTTTTTCAAGGTGTAGATTAACTGAAGCGTTCCACAGTACAGCTGGTTCAGGCATTATTTGATATTGATTGTGCAAATTTACACAGTACCAACATTCGGTTCTATTGTAGAAGTTTTGGATGATTTGCAAAACAGGTAAACAGGTGTGAGGAATGATTAGTATTTTCCCTCAGGGATCGTTATTGGTAGGTTTTGTAAGAGAAAGAACAGAATTAGTATCTGGTAGATTTTTTTTTTTCTTTCTGAGCAGGAAACATAGATTCCCAACCGGCTCCACTTCATAGTTTGCTTCATGCTTAGGTGTGGTCTTTGGTTTAGGACTTCTTTTATTTGCCAGATCTGATAAGTAGTAAGGTTTTGCCCTGGTATGATGGACCCAGGACTTGATTTTCTGTAACTTAAGAGAAGAATGAGAAGATTTTCTGTACCTTAAGAGAAGAATGAGAGGTTAATGTAAGGTCCCTCCCATTTAGGCTTAAGTTGATTTTCAGGGTGTTTGTTTCTCCAAACTTTTAAAAGAAATTGATCCCTGACTGAGAAGGGGTGGAGAGGCTGGACAGTCAGGTATTTTAGGCACATATTTGCATATGCATGCATGGTGGTGAGAAGTTCTCTTAATTGGAATAACCTCTAAGGTTATTGGGGAATTGTGTTTTTCCCTTGGGTTGCTTAGAAAGGGCTTTGTGTACATAATCTTGAAAGGATTTAACTCAAGTCCTCTTCTAGCGGCCACTCTGACCTGAAGGAGAGCTAGGTAAAGTGTTTTTGTTTATTTTAATTGTGTTTTTTGACATTTTACTTAAGGGTTTTTTAAAAGTATAATTCATCCTTTCCACTTTTCCTGATGACTCAGGTTTCCAGGCTGCATGCAGTTGTCACTTAATTCTGAGACATTGGTTGACACTTCGTACCACAGCTGAAATAAAAGCAGGTTGATTATTTAACTGAGTTGTTTGGGATCAGTTTAAA
Source organism: Cabassous unicinctus (assembly GCA_029593785.1). Lineage (NCBI taxonomy): Eukaryota > Metazoa > Chordata > Mammalia > Cingulata > Chlamyphoridae > Cabassous > Cabassous unicinctus. The sequence continues at coordinate 24,380 of JAQZBX010023913.1, forward strand.
CCTCGGGATGGTTTCTTGGAGCAGGAACTTAGTTACTATTGAATGTTGTTTTGTGTGGTAGGGAGAAGCTTCCACTCATCTTGAAAAGGTGTTTATAAATATTAAAAGGTAAATTTTCTTGTGGTTTTATAATAATGTTTTGGATGACTCTTATTTCCCATGGGTTTAAGATTTTTAACCAGCAAAGCTGCATAGGCCAGCACCATGGCTAAGTGACCTCATTTTTCCAATTTGTATAGTTTGAGGCATAGGCAACAACAGATTATTATTATTTCCTTTTTTGGGCTGTAGGGCTACTGGTTTTTTAATTCATATTTTCAATGTTTGCATTGGTCTTGCTATTAGCATTTTATTTGGAGCAGGGACTGTAACCTGAGGTGCTGAATTTAAACAGGTTAAGGTTGGAGACCGTTTTTTAGTTCATTGTTGTAAAGATCCTTTAGCACTTTTTATTTGCTCCTTTCAAAGGCTATTCATCCTTTCTATAAGATTTGCACCAGTAGGGTTATAAGGCAGATGGAAAGTTTAAACAATATTCTGATTCATAGCCTAAGACTATGTTAGGTGACTAGTAAATGGAGTTTTTTTAATAGTACCTTGCTGGTTGCAAGAGTTCCATGGTAGTGTTTGTGGTAGTGAAAGCATAACTTGCCCCTTCCGAGAGCAGAAGTGGACCAATGTCAATTTACTTGCCATTGCGCTACTGGAATCTGTGTTTGGCCAATGTGTTCTCTCTGGTGAGGTTATTGTTGCAGTCATTGGAGTGAGCACGATGGATGCTCATGGGTGATGTCCACGAGCTGCTGGCAAGTAACATGTAGCTGGAACTGCTGCCACAGGGTCTGGTAGCCATGATGTCTGCTTTTTCCTATAGAGTTGCTTTGCTGCTTCTCGGGTTTCAACGGCATGGTTTCAGATCTTCATGAAGGTATTTGCCTCAACATTCCCGAGAGGGGTGTTGGAGGAGTGGTCAGGGACATGATAGTTCTATGTCATTGTTGGCAGGTGTCTCAGAAGTTTTTCTACAGATCTCTCCTCCACAGAGGGCAGCCCACAACAATCCACTGTTTTTGTTTTGTTTCTAGTGTTTGCAATTCACCCCTGGATAGGGATCGTGGTTTTTAGAGTGACTGGATATTGTTGGGTTAAGCCCTCTACTTTCACCAGGGTGTGGTATGTTGTACACAGTTGCTTTTTTAAGGAGCTACATTATAATTTGGCCCCCTTCCACAAATGGAACCAAAATCCAAGGGGTATTTGCTTAGAATGTTGCCTTTGCTACAAACTCCACCCAAAGTTAATGTTGGTGCTGGCTACATTCAATTCACAGGGTCAGTTAGGGTCCACCCCCTTTTAATGCTTGAGTCTCTTTTATTACTTTCTTAACTTTTTAAAAAGGGGCTTTCTGGGGGTTCTCCATTCCCATGTAAAACCTTTTCTGATTAACACATATATATTTGAGCTAAATGAGGGATGAAGTGTTTACAGTACCCTAACAACCCCAAAAAGGCCATTAATTTAGAGTTTCAGGACACAATAAGATTAAAGTATAAAAAGCTATTTTGATAAAACTGACTTTCTGCTTTGTATATTAACATAAGTGCTTATTTAATTTTTTTTTTTTTTTGCCATTTGAATAGAACTCTTTTAAGAATTTTTATTTGTTACTGTAATATTACCATCTGGAGGTATGAAAATATACATTGAACAAAGAGACAAACACAAAGAGTTAAGATACAACAACGGAAACATATTTTATGAATTTGACTTATAAATCTTACTCTTTTGGTATGGTTGTTTCCAAGCTTTCCATCATTTCACATCTTTGATTTTTAATGCTTTTAAGATCTTTGACTGGGGCTAAAGGGGACTCACACAGCATTAACTCACAACTTTTTAGTTTCTTTATTTTTCCACGACTCAAAGAATATTTGAACATATGGGACTTTTTGCCGATTTTTCTTGCTGTTTACAAAACAAGTTTAATTGCAATATTGTGTTAAAATTCAAAGACCCATATTTTTGGCTAAATTTTTCTGTTATTTGATTTATACCTAGGTTAAGTTTCATTTCTAAAAAATAATTTATGCTTCTGCAACCCAGATTCCCCAAATTTAGACCAATTTTTCAGGATGCATCCTAGTGGTGAGCCTCTTTCCCCATGGCAGCAGAAGGAGAGAGAGAAAGAGGACAGTCAAAACAAAGCACTAAAGGCAGCAGGCTTCCCCTTTAAGGGAGTGAGGGAGTGGGACTCAAACCCACGAAACCTCTCCCACTACCACCAAACCTTCAATACCTTAGTGAAGGTAGACCATATGCTAATTGGCAGTTAGCCAAAGCCAACCAGCAGGTTTTCCTTTAAGGGAGTGAGAGATTGGGACTCAAACCCACCAAAACCTCTCCTACTATAACCAAACTTTCACTACTTTAGCAAAGGTAAACCAAACGCTAACTCATGGTCAGCTAGAAGAAAAAAGAAGTAATAAATAATGGAACAAACTCACCAATGGGGGGAAGGAGACGGCCCGGTCCTCCATCCTAATCTCGTGAGCCGTGGTTCCTTTGGCGACTGGAAAGGGGCTCTGTCCTGGGTAACACCTGAGTCCTCAGGAAAATCTCGAGTGGCTGCTGGAATCAGGGATGCCCGGTGCAGACATCCCCCTCCACAGTTCACCTTGGAAGCATTCTCTGGTTACCATTTTTATTTATTTATTTTAGTCCCGGCAGAGTCGCCAATTTGTTAGTCCTCAACACAGGGCCTTTATGGATAACCAGAGATGGCATGAAGAAAACGTCAATGAGAGAGTTAGGCAAACTCATGTTTATTACATCTGCACAGGTAAGGAGCCAAGTCAGTCCAAAGTGACTCAGACCCAACTCCTCGTGCTGTGGTTTTACTCTTGCTTAAATACCGAAGTTACTACTTAGCATTTGCTTTGATTATGCATTAGCTTTTATGCATATGGATGATCATACATAGCTAGTTATATAATTGTATGATTAGTATGTTCAGGAAATCACTCTTGCACACACATTGCATGATCAAAAAAGGGGCGGGTAACTCACCCCTAGGTGGGAAATTTATTATGTTAATTAAGCAAGTTGAAGTGAGGACAGCAAAGGGCTTCTTCTGTGCAGGTCCGGCCAATGGGTTGAAGCTGGTTTTCATACTTGATTGCTTCAACAGGATATTCTTCTTTTTTTTTTTTTTTTATTTATTTATCCCCCCCTTGCTGCTTGTGCTTGCTGTGTCCATTCACTGTGTGTCTTCTCCGTGTCTGCTTATCTTCCCCTCGCTGTGAGGTCCCGCTGCATCAGCCCCTCGCGCAGCACGGGCCGGCCTGCCCTGACAAGGAGGCCCCGGGAAGCGAACCCAGGGCCTCACACGTGGTGAACAGGGGCTCTATCGGTTGAGCCAAACCTGCTTCCTGTTGTGAGGGCTTGCTGCATCAGCCCACTAGACTGCGCGGGCTGGCCTGCCCTCACAAGGAGGCCCCGGGAAGCGAACCCGGGGCCTCCCATATGGTAAACTGGGGCTCTATCGACTGAGCCACTCCTGCTTCCCTTAACAGGATATTCTTGACCACCAAAAGTGGAATTTAGTAGAAAGAGAGGGTTGTATCTTATTGCCTTCTAATTTACATATAATTCTTTCCTTTGTATCCTAGCAACAGGGAGAGAAACAAGTTACTTTCAGGTATTTGGTCATCCTACATCTATCACAATGATCAAGTAAATAGAGTATAAGAACACAATCTACATCAGACACTGTTCCACTCAAGAATTATAATGAAAGTAATTCAACTTGAATATGTGGTCAGTATTTGGATTATTGCTATCTGTGAGTTACCATAAAGCTAAAGTTCAATACCCTATAAGGACTCTGCAAGTCCTCAAGTTAATCAAATATCAGGAAAATTTTCCTTCCTGTAACAAGCAGGTTCTTCTGTAGTTCGATGTGTTATCATCTATAATTCTATTGTGTCTCTTCAGGATGCTCAGGGTGTAGCCATGGCTTCCCAGAGAAATCCACACAATTATTTAAAAGTTCCTGGGATATTCCTTGCTACTCAATTTATATGAATGTATCTTCTGTATTCAGCAATATGTACAGAAACACATGGACCTAATTTTTCATTGGTGAGTGTAGCAGTCTAGTATTATTTATGAATTCCAAAAATTGATATTGGATTATGTTTGTAAATTGTTCTGTTCCTCTGGGTGTATTAGATTGTATTAAATTCAGAGGTTTCATTCTTACTTGAATAAATTATGATGCAGGCTTTGATTGGGCCACATTGAGTCCCTGCCCTCTTGGTGGGTGGGGACTCACAGAGAAAACGACAAAGCAGAGGAGTTAGTTCAAGTTTTTGGATGCTGGAACCCTGAGAAGTAAAACACAGAGAAGCAGATATGTGAGGAAAGAAAGAAGGCTCCATTAGACACGACAGAGGCCCCAGGAAGAGAGACGAACCCTTTGCCTGAAAGTTTACAGCTGGCCTTGTGGAGAGACCAGAGGTAGCTGAGTCCGGAGAGAAATGAGCTCCAGGAGAGAGAAGAGACTTATTCCAGCCTACCGCTGATATTGGAAGAAGCTGGGACCATGGAGCCTTAAGAGGAAGAGGAAGCCTGAACCCTTGCAGACATCAGCAGCCATCTTGCTCTAACATGTGGCAACAGACTTTGGTGAGGGAAGTAATTTATGCTTTATGGCCTGGTAACTGTAAGCTTCTGCCCCAAATAAATACCCTTTATAAAAGCCAACAGATTTCTGGTATTTTGCATCAGCACCCGTTTAGTTGACTAATACAGTGGGTCAGTAGTCAACATTTTGGCATGTCTAATTAAGTCCAACCCTGAAACCATGAGTTCCTTTAGGGGGCACAGTTAGTGGATGAAGGATTTGCCCATATGATATTGCTATAGTCTCTCTATTGCCCAAATTTGTCTCCTGAACATCTTGAAAAAATCATTATCAGCCTAACAATTCCACATGTGCTTGGCTAAAGCCTCAGGTTCCCATATATGTTCTTCCCTTATCTGTATTTATGTTAGTCATCAATTTGTTAATTTGCAGGGTTTTAGCATCTCTTGTTACATAAATGCTACTGTCAATAGAATTTATTCTGTATTACTATATTGCAGAACTTGTTCCAACTTCATTAAGCCTTTATATTTTCTTTATCCTCCTTATGAGCTTGGATGGTGTTTCCATAGTTATTCTCCACAAATACAATGAGAGTGATCCAAACATTCACATCACTCTACTCTTTCTCAGCACTCTCCTGAGATCAGAGCCACCCATATTGTTTCAGGGCTTGTTTCGTTTCCTCTCATTGCATTTTTTCTGCCTTACTAACATTTGACTTATTTTTACTGTCATATAAAACATAGGTTTAACAGTGATTTTTTTAAATGAAAATTGCTATGGTGACACCTGCACCTTTATAAAAATCAGAAATATTTCTTAGGTCAACAGTCCTCTCTGTGTTTTTTAGGAATTAAGTTATGGCAAGGAAACTAGTCTGCCTAAGATCATTTTGTCAACCTACACTTTCCAAATAAATGTTGATTGTGCAGTTTCCACAAAATTTCTCTCAGTCTATTACTCAAAATGACAGAATAGTTAGAAATTAAAATGAACTTAAAATTGTTACCTAAACAGGTTAATAAATTAAATCTCAATCTTTTCTAAATTAGAGTTGAATTATTTAAATGGTTACTTGGATATTTTGTGGATATTCTGTAGATATTCTGCTTTTATATTTATTGGGAAAATGTATGGTAGGATACATATTCCATATATGGTAGGGTAAGCTTCATTTTTCCTCTGCTGTATTGCTTCCATTAATTAATTTATTTTTAAATTAATTTTATTTTTAGAGAAGTTTTATAATTACAGAAAAATTACACTGAAAATATAGGGACTCCCCATAGAACCCCACTGTATTAGTCAGCCAAAGGGGTGCTAATGTGAAACACCAAAAATGGGTTGGTCTTTATAAAGGGTATTTATTTGGGGTAGAAGTCCACAGATACCAGGCCATAAAGCGTTAAATTTCTTCTCTCACCACAGTCCATTGCCACGTGTTAGAGCAAGACAGCTCCCGGCGTTTGCCAGGGTTCAGGCTTCTGGGGTTCCTC
>JAQZBX010023914.1:0-30513 GCA_029593785.1 Cabassous unicinctus
ATAGATAGATAGATAGATAGATATGAGAAATTGAGAAATTCTGAACTTACAAAACAATCCTGCAAATGTTCATAATTCCCTTACAACACCCCTCCAACAACACCTTACATTGTTGTGGAAGATTTTTTACAGATTGTGTTAATAATAGGGCGTATGGAAAAATATACCAAATGTACGCTATAGACCATAATTAGTGATAATTATCTGATGATGCTATGTCATCCATTTTTTAATTAGTCATTAAACAAACATTTGTTCATCAAATACTTCATGGTAAGCACTAAATATTATCCTGGGAGTAAATAATTGATTAACACTTTGATCCTCATATTAAAGAAATTACATCTCAATGCATTACAAAACATAGAAATGAATACATGCCATATCCTGAGGTGACTCTGAAGTCCCCCTGAAGATGATCCAAAAGTTTGGACTCAGCGTGTGGAGGTTAGAAAAGTCTTCACAAGGAGCTGGTCATTTTACTGAGCCTTAAAGGTGAAGTAATTCCAGGAGAAAGGGGTAGAAGCATACCAAGAAGGGATGTCAGGGACAGAAAGCTCAGACCAAAATAACCATAAGTTGTGGTGAGGATTTAGAAATATTTATTAATATCTGGTGAACAATGACTGGCAGAATCTGAAAAGCAGAACATGAGCCTGGCCAGGTTGTCAGCAGCCAAATAACAGAGAGACTTGTGCTTTGCCCACAAGATGGATATTTATGTTTGAAGTTATTGGATAGTCAGTGCAGGATTTATCGCAGGTGACGTTCATGAAAAGTCTTCCCCTGAGGAAATCTCACTCTTGGTCAATGTGAATATTGCTGTTGTCAAAACCTGACATTGATGATGAGGTCTGGAAATAGGGAAGGAGGTGTGGGGAGCCCCGATCCCCCATCCCCATGGGGAGTGGACACCATCATCTCAGGATCCTCAGGATTGGGGAATGAATTATGGACTTACTGGTGTACTACTATAGACTTATTGCTATTCTAGCAATGAAAGAAATTATATCATTGATATATTGATTTTTAAAATATTGTTCTGTTTAATTTGTTGCCTCATATTTGCATGAATTCTTGGAGGTCACAGTGGAAAAAAGAGGATTCACATTTGACATTATTTTGAAATTAGAAAGCTAAAGCAATTTCAGGTTAAGTTGTGCACCTAAAGCCTTTAAGGCCACATCAGCACTGTGATTTCAGACTGTACACTGAACCTCATTCAGAGGGCTTTTTCCACCTGTAGCACAAGGCTCAAGGGAAATGTGCCACTTAATACCCATATTTGATTAAGGTATTTATACACTGTTAACCTTTACAATGCAATTGTAATTCCAAGGATCCATCTTTCGTACTAGAACCTATTACCAGAGTTTCCACTTAGACTTCTTGTCTTCATTTTCATATGAAACTTATTCAGTAATATAGAATCGCAAATTCTTCAGTGATGACAGTCTCCCAAAACTGCAAATGGCATTTGAAATCCACTACACATCACAGTCCATTTTATTATTTATTTTTTGGCTAATTTAATTTCTTCTATTAGACCAGATTAGGATGAATTTAAAGCATTCAAGGAAATTCAAAGATGTCAACCCTCATATTTTAAAAAATAAGTCAATGGCCTATCAAAAGACCTGTGGGAAATAGAAAAAGAAGGCAAACTGGACCTAAATCTAGTAGAAGGAAGAATATAATAAAGACTTAAGTGAAAAGAATTTAAATAGAGTATAGGACAAACCATTGAGTGAACCAATAAAATTGTTTTTTGGACAAGATCAATAAAATAGCAAAGGTTCATTTATATTGAAAAAGAAACAATAAAGAAGAAGCAAGTTACCAAAATCAAAAATCAGGGATGTTGATAGATATTGCTGATATTAAGGGATAATGAATGAATGATATGAACAATTGCCTGCCAAGAATCTAGAAAATCTAGGAGAAATGGACCAGTTCCCAGAAACATGCAATTTATCTAAATTGACTGAAAATAAATAAATCTCAACAAAACTATAACAAGAGATTAAATTAGTAATCAAACACCTCCCAAAACTAGAAGTCTAGGATCAGACAGCTTCCATAATGAAATATATGAAATATTCAAAGAATTAATTACAATACTTCTCAAAATCTTCCAACTTGAAGTCAAGTTATATCTTCCAAACTCATTGTATGAGGTTAAATTTATTGTGATACCAAAGCTACCTAAAGAAAACAAGGACCAATTTCGCTCATAAATTTAAATGCAAATTCCCTCAATAAAATATAGCATATCGAATCCAAGAGAATACTGAAAAAAATATCTACCTTGACAAAATGGGATTTATCTAGGATACAATGGTGTTCAACTTAAGAAAATCAATGTAATACACCACATTAACACAATAAAGAGGAAAATCACTTGAAAATCTAACCTGATGCAGAAAGTGTGAATGATGAATTCCAACACCTTTTCATGATAAATATACTTTAAAAATAAGAATAGAAAATAACTTCCTCACCATGAAAAATAGCATATTTGTTAAAACACAGGTAATCTTATCCTCAATGCTGAGTGAAAGCCATCCCCTTGAGGTCTGGAACAAGACAAGTCTGCCTGCCTTCACTATCGCTATTCAGTATTGTACTGGAAGTTAGGAAATTGGGCCATAAAACTAAATAAAAGGTACCAAAATTAGAAAGGAAGAAGTAAAATCTGTTTTAAGAGATGTGATGATCCTTCTTATACGACATGAGAAAGCTTCCACAAGAAAACTGTAGAGCTCATAAATGAATCCAGCCAAATTAAACCTATGAGATTAACATGCAAAAATTGTGTTTTACAAAACAGAAAGAACATTCCTAACTGGGCATTAAAAAATCCACTCACCAAACATCTAAAAGAACAAAATACATGGGAATAATTTTAACTAAACAGTTTGTACAATAAAAACTTCAAAAAAAAGCATAATTTTTGTGTAACATTTATGTAATTTAAGCACCTTTTAAAATATTAAAAATATGCTAAAAAATGCTGCAAGAAATTAGAAGTGTATGCATTAGAAGTAATTAGTGTGTATGCATAGAAATATTAGAATTTTTTATCCATACATGGTAGAATGTTACATTATTAGAGTATTGTAATTTTGAAGTTTCTTTTGAATTCATTTTATAGGCTCCATTCGTATCCAATATTACTTCTTTCAGCACAGTTGCCCCCATCCCCTCCTGTGAAGGCAAGTTATACTTTTGTAATATATTAGATAGACTTGCAACATTTTCATTCTCTCTGGGATTCCCTTGACTTGTAAATTATTTTTTTACTTGCATACATATGATTCACTCTTTGTGCTGTCAAGTTCAATGGGTTTTAACAAATGCATAATATCATGTGTTTAGAATTACAGTATTGCACAGAATAGATTCACCTCTCTAAAAATTCCACTGTGCTTCACCTATTCATCCCTCCTTCCCTCTCCACAGTCCTCTGGCAAATAATGAACATTTTGTTGTCTCATTGTTTTGCCTTATCCAGAAAGTCATATAATTGATATCGTATATATGGAGAATTTTAGAACTGGTTTCTTTTAATTAGAAACAATCATTTAAGATTCATGCATATCTTTTGTGACTGGATGGAACATTTCTTTTTATCTCAGTAATATTCCATTTTATGGATATAGCATAGTGAGTTTACCTGTTCACTATTGAACATCTTGGTTGCATTCAGATTTTGGGAATTACAAATACACTTGTTATTTGTGGATTTCTTTAATTAACTTTTATTTATTTTTAAAGAAGCTTTAGACTGCACAAATGTTACATTAAAAATATATGGGATTCCCATATTTCCAAATGTGTCTCCCTCCCAAATTTCCTCAATTAACAACATCCTTCATTAGTGTGGTACAATTGTTTCAATTGATGAACACATATTGAAGCATTGTTACTAAACATGGACTATATTTTACATTATAGTTTGCACTCTGTCTCATACAATTTTGTAGGTTATGACAAAATACATAATGACCCATATACATCATTGCAGTATCATGCAGGACAAACACAATTTCCCCCAAGTACCCCCATTTTACACCTATTCTTCCCTCTCCCATCCCTCAGAATCACCATGGCTTCTGTCTATATCAATGATAAGAGTTCCTCCATTGCTAGAATAAGTCTATAGTACAATAATAAGTGTACATTAGTTCATTGTTCATTCCCCAGTTTTGAGGATTTTGGGATGGTGATACCCACTCTGCTTCTAATTGAGAGGGAACTTAGATCCCATGGTGTAGATAGATGGAACTATTTTGCTTGCAATTGCTGACTATCTCTGTCCTTGGGATGGGTGTTGTCTATCTTCACCTCCTCATTATTTGTCCTGAGTGAGTCCAATGAACTGGTGAGTAGGTGTTACAACCCTGCTGAAATTCTTGGCTCAACTGGCACATTGAAGGACCAAAGATTTAAGTCTCTGGGACATATATTCCTTAAGTATAATGTAGAATATAGGTTCAAATAAAAGGGGCAGAAAAGCCATATGCAGGGAAACTATAAATGAGTCTAATTCTGTTATACCAGGAAGCATTATTTCCAAAGTAAAGCCCACTGACAGGGTGCTGAGTTCCTGAGCTGTCTGCCTTACTTACAGTTTCTGGATGTCTCTTGAGCCCTCAGGAGGCCTGCTATTTGAGGCACATTTTACTATGGCAGTCAATGAGATGCTGCTGTGATCACTTTGTAATCTCTTTGCTATATAAATCACTTTGTAATCTCTTTGCTATACAAACATTTTTGTGTTTACCATTTTACACTTTTGGTCAAGTTCTTTTTCCAGTTGCATTGCCAGTTGGTACTTCACTCCTCTTACTCTATTTCGTTGCACTTGTCTATGTTCCCTTGAAAAAATATTAGGGCCAGAGAAAAGGAAAGAGATAAGAAGACAAAAAGATTAATACTAAAAATAAGAGTAACAGGTAGAAGAGTTACCCTGTAAGACCAAGGAAAATGAATAATTAATTAGAGTAAGGACTGCAAAGGATTAAGAATAAAAAAGTGAAATACAAACAATGATATGAGAAATCGAATAGAGAAAAATATATAGGATGAATTAAAAAGCTAGAATGATAAGAGAGGGGAAGAGGAAAGACAGGAAAATAGAAAAAAAGTAAAAAAGAAAGAAAACAGAAATAAAGGAGAAAGAAAGAAAACTGGAAATATTGAAGACCAAACAAAAAAGGTGGAATATAAGAACAACAATGGAAGGCAGAAGATAGAAAGATGAAGAAGGAAAAGAAATAGAGTAGGTAGACAAAATTGGTAAACCAAAAAATGGGAAACAAAAGAAGGGGAAAGACAACAAAGAAGAAACAAGACAGCAGCAATTAATTTAAAAAGGGGGTGGAGAGTAGACAGGATAAAAAAAGAGAAAACTAAAACAAACAAACAAGCAAACACAATAACCATGGAAAAACAGCCTTCCCTCTTAGGCCCCTAAGGAGCTTCTCTTCAATCAATTACCCTGCATGGTGCCCTCTGCAAGTTTAGAACTGGGTTTTAGGTGGTAAATTAAGTTAAATTTTAAAAAGGAATGCTTTTTTAAAGAAAAATAAGAGATCCAAGAAAAGTTAATAAAAAAAGAATGTCTATATGTTCCCTGTCCTAAAGTATCAGCTGGATGTCTGATAACCCAGTGGATCACTTCTCTAAGAAGAGGTGGGAATCAAACAAAAGGCCTCATATATTTAAGGCAAGAACTATACAACAGACCCAAACTTTCTCCTTGGGGCATTTGGCCTTTCAGAAACCTATCTACCACTTTCCCTCAGGCAGGTTGGAATCTTTGTAGCTATCCAGAGTCCTGCGGTTTAGATGCCTGTCTTTCCCCACCCCCTTTATATTTTAATTGCTTTCTCTCCCTGGGCAGGTTGATGTGACAGCTTGTGTGAGCGGATCTTAACTCCCCTTTCCTGGTCAGGTCGAGGTCCCTTCCAAGATTCAAAGGGGACCCTGGTGACTGAATTCACGACAAAGAAACCACTTTTGACTCTCTTCCAGACATCTCCTCCTCCCAGGGGACCATAAATAAGCCCTTGAAAGCTTATTGAGGCATCCTACCACCTGCCTCCCTTAGGGAAGTTGGAATTTTGATAGTTTTCAGAGATGGACTAGTCAGTTGCCTGTCTCCACGCTCTCCCAAATCCAGTTCCTCTCTCCCAGTGCAGCTGGATGTGTCAGACTGCCTGAGCAGATGCCTCTCTTCCTGGGGACACCTTTGTGCTGGCTGGAAGCCTCCCCAAAGTTCAATGTGGGCCCAGGTAACCAAACCCACAGAAAGGAAACCCCTCTCCACTCTTCAACAGAACCTGCTTCCTTTCAAATATAATTCCCTCCCTCTCGGTTGTTGGTGGGAGTCAGGGGGTTCTTGGAGGGTTTTTGCTTTTCGGGTAGGGCTTAGCCACCCACAGTTTGCAGCCACAGGGGCAAGAAACTCATGGTTTTCCCTTTGGCTCTTTATCTCTTTGTCCAGTTCCCTCCAGACCAATGCCCTGAAGCCTCCTGCTCTTTTGGTTTCCAAAACAGCTCATTCGGGTAAGATTTTGCCCCTTCTCAGGTGTCTTTTGTGAGAGAGCTGGCGAGTGCCCTCCAAAGCTGATGCTATTTCTCCTCATGCTTGTTGTTTCATGATCTTCCTCTCTCTGTCCCTCCCCTTCCTAGGAGTTATGAAGCACTATCTTCATCTGTTGAACTTAAAATCAAGTCCCTTAGACAGCATTTGGCTTTCTCCATTGATTTTTTTGAGCAGTTATCCCTTCCTGCATAATACAATGTCATCTTCCTATAATTCCTGATTTTAAAAATTGTGTTCTATTTTGTTGGGCTAGACACAAACAGCATGATGTGCTGTCACCATTTCCATTCATTTCCAAAATTTACAAACAACATTTTAACCAATTCTGCACAGATTAACTACCAGCTTTCTGTTCTCTAACCTCATTCTATTTCCTGGTGACCTATATTCCAATTATTAATTCCATGAGTTTACATAATATATTTAGTTCACAATAGCAGAAGCATGTAGTATTTGTCATTTTGTTTGTGGCTTGCTTCACTCAAAATAATGTCCTCCAGGATCATCCATGTTGTCATATGCTTCAGTTCTTCTTACAGCTGTATAATATTCCATCGTGTGCATATACCACAATTTGTTCATCCATTCTTCAGTTGATGGACACCTGGGTTGTTTCCAACTTTTGGCTATTGTCAGTAATGTTTCTATCAACCATCCATGTGCCAAAGACTATTTGTGTCACTGCTATTATTTCTCCTGGGTATACACTTACCATAGCAGTGGTGGATCCCATGGCAAATCTATATTCAACTTCCTTAGGAACTGCCAAATGGTCCTCCACAATGGCTGTAGTATTCTACATTCCCACCAACAGTAAATAAGTGTTCTTATCTCTCCACAATCTCTCCATAATATACAGGTTTCCAACTTTTTACTTGTGGCAAATTTAATAGGTGTGAAATGGTATCTCACTGTAGTTTTGATTTTCATTTCCCTAATCAGTAATGATGTTGAATGTTTATTCATGTATTTCCTCATCATTTCTATTTCTTCTGTGGACAATTTTGTTTTCAATTCTTTTGCTGTTTTTCTGAGTACATTTATATTATATTTATATATTTTTTTATATTATTGAAATATATCATTCATTAACATTAACATTAAAATATATAAACAATAAGTGTATAGTAAGTGTAGTGAGCTTACAAAAAAAAAAATGCATGACATTTTGCAGGAGTCCCATGCCTCACCCTACCACAAACAACTTGCACTGCTGTAAAGAATTTCTTACAAATTATGAAAGAATATTGTCAAAATATCACTACTAACTATATCCATATTTTACATTTGATGTATTTTCCCCCAATTCACCCTAATATTACTATTGGTTTCATGTACTTTTATTACAGAAGTTTTGAACTTATGATCAATCATGATAGTTTTTTCTTATTGTTGAGCTTTATTATCTCTTTTTATATCATGGGTATGTGATTGGCAAAAACTTTCTCCTGTTGAGTCAGGTGCCTTTTCATCCATTTGGCAGTCTGTTGAGGTACAAGTGTGTTTAATTTGAAGAGGTCTCATGTATCTATTTTTTGTTTTTGCTGCTTGTGCTTTTGTTGTAAGGCTTAAGAAACTACCACCTTCCACAATATCTTGAAGATATTTTCCTACATTTCCTTCTAATGCTTATATGGTTGTTCATCTCTCTGTCCGTCACCCTTCTGGAAGTTGTGAAACACTGTCCTGGTCTGCTGACCCCTAAGGCAAGCTATTCAATCCGCTTTTGGTTCTTTCTTCATTGCTTTTGTGTGAGAACTGATCCCTGCCTGCCTAATCTGATGCCATCTTTCCAAATTCCCCACAAGAGTGAATCTTGATACTGATATTTGATTGGTGTGTTTATATATCATTATCCTTTAGAATGTAGCTATAATTCCAAGGATTCCACTTTTAAACAAGAATCTTTTACCAGAGTTTCTACTCAGGAGAGGTTTAGAGTTCATTTTAATATTGAACCCACTTCACTAATAAAGAATCTCAAGCTTTTCAGTGTTGACAGTCTGCCAAAATTACAGCTGGCATTCCAATATCTCTACACAAAAAGATCCCTATTATACGTTATTTTGTGGATAAATAAATTCCTTATGTTAGGTCAGATTAGGAATACATTTAAAAAATGAATGGAAATTTACAGGTATGGATGACTATATTTAAAAAGAAGAAAGATCAGAAACCTATAATCTAAATAAAGACCTTGGGAAACTGTAAAAAGAACAGCAAACTCAAACTAAAGTTATTATAAGGAGTAAACAATGAAGATTAGAGTGGGAAGAAATGAAATAGAGAATAGAAAAACAATTGGGACAACCAATGAAACTAAAGTTGTGTTCTTTAAAGAGATCAATAAAATTCCAAATGCTTAGTTAAAATTAAAAAAAAAGTAAGTGAGAATGCAAACTACTAAATCTAAAATGTAATTAGGATATTGCTAGTTATTGCTGATATTAAAGTGATTAAAAGGGAATATGATGAGTAATTGTATGCAAACAATCTACATAATCTAGAAGAATTAGAGAAAATCCTAAAAACAAAATTCATCTAAATTGATTAAGAAGGAACAGAAAATCTCAACAAACCTATAAAAAACTAAGAGATTCAATCAATCATCAAAAAACTTCCCAACGAAGAGAATTCCAGGACAAGACAGCCTCAAAGGTGAATTCTAGCAAACATTCAAGTAAAATTTATCCCAATTCTCACTCTTTCAAATTGGAGAGGGAATGCATCTTACTCCTTCTATGAGGCCAATGTTATTGTGATACCAAAGCTACAAAAAGACCTAAAAAGGAAAGAAAACCTAGGACCACTTTCCCTTAAAAAATATAATATTAAAATTCCTGGACAAAGTACTAGCAAATTGAAAAAAAAAAACAGAATATTAAAAGAATTATCTACCATGGCTAAGTGAGTTTTATGTCATAAATGCAAGGATGTTCAGCATAAGAAAATCAATCAATGTAATATGCCACATTGACAGAATGAAGGGGACAATCACATGATAATCTTCATTGATGCAGAAAATGCAATTGACAGAATCCAATGCTCTATCAATAAAAAAAGTTGCAGTAAAATAAGAATACAAGGTAAATTCCTCAATATGATAAAGGTAATCGATATGAAAAAAAGGTAATCATATACTCAATGCTGAAAGTGTGAAAACATTCCTTTTGAGTTCTGGAACTGGGCAAGTATGCCTGCTTTCAATATTATTATTCAATATTTTATTGGAAGTGCTTGCCAAAGAAATTATGCAATAAAACTAAATATAAGGAATCCAAATTAGAAAGGAAGAAACAAAGCTATCTGTATTCAAAGAAGACAAGATTATTTATGTAGAAAATACCAAAGTTTCCACAGGAAAACTTCTAGATCTCATGAAGGAATCCGGGGAAATGCAAGCTGCGAGATAACATGAAACACACAGTTAGGTTTTATTACACTAGCAAAGAATATTCCTAAGTGAAAATTGAAAAGGGTTCACTTGCAATAGCATCTAAAACATAAAATAGCTGGTAATACTCTATTTTTCATATAATAAATATTATTTTTAAAGACTTTATAGATTACATGAGAGTTACACTGGAAGTATACGGGATTTCCATATACTCCATCTCACCTCACCTGCCTCTCCCACATTTTCCCCTATTAATAACAACCTACATTATTGTGGTACATTTATTACAATTGATGAGCAAATATTGAGTATTTGCTATTTACCATGGTCTATAATTTACAATATGGTTTGCACTTTGCATTGTACTGTTTTATCAGTTTTGACAAAAAATATAATGAACAGTATCTATCATTGCAATATCATGCAGACCAATTCCAAAGCTCTAAAAATGTACTATGTTCCAAGTATTCTTCCCTACCCCTCCCCTGAGAACCTCTGGTAAGCTTTATCTTTATATCAATGTTACAAGTTCTTCCATTACTACAATAATATTAAGTCTACTTTGGTCCATGGTTGCATTCCCCTCTTACATTTGTTCATTCCTAAATCTTGCGAATTTGGGGATAGTAATGCCCACTCTGCTTCAGGTTAAGAGGGAACTTATATCTTAAAGGGAAAATGGAATGAACTGTTTGATTGAAGTTGTAGACAATCTTCTTTGGGATAATGGGGTTGTCCCTCTTCATCCTGTTGGTTTTCCTGGTCAAGTCCATTGAAATGAAAATTAGGTGTTGGCCGCAAGTCTGCTGAGATTCAGGGTTCAAGTGGCATATAAACTGACTGAAGATTTAAGTCACTGGGACATATATTTAATGGGTATATAGCAAATTATAAGATCAAATAAAAGGGGTAGGAGAATCATGGGTAGGGAATTTATAAATGAGTCTAACTCTGTTACAGTGAGCAAACAGGTTATCATATATTCCAAGTTAAGGCCCACAGATGGAGTGCTGATTTCAAGTGGTTGTGAGTCTTGTTTAAAATGTCCATATGTTTCTAGAGCTCTCATGGGCATCCCTCTTAAGGCTTTTTGTACTGTGGCAGTTAGTGAGATCCACCTGAGACATGCATAAGTGTAACCTCTGGAATGACTACTGGACTCATTTTGAAATCTCTTAGCTGTAAAAACTCTTTTGTATTTAATGAGTACCCCCTTTGGTCAAGGTCTTTTTCCAAATACATCTCTGGTTGGCACTTAGTATTAGTCTTTTGGTGCCCAAGAGGCTTATCCCCAGGAGTCATGTCCCATAGCAGTGGGAAATTAATTTGTTGAGCCTGGCTTAGAGATAGGCTGTATTTAAGTAACAAGGAAGTGTTAGGAGGTACCTATTAGATCATAAATATTAGGCTTTTTTCAATTTTACAGGAAAAAGAGCCATAAGAATAGGCATTAATATGGGGTGCTTGACATATTGGTCTGATTTCTTTTACTAGGCAGAGGCTATGTACTCTAGAGACTCTCTATACTCTATTTGAGAATGTAGCAGGACTCCCCAGAATGGTAATGTACTATTTTTTGGTTATTGTGTTGGTCTCCACCTAGTTGGTTAACATCATATGACCTCAGGAACACATTCATCTTGGAGAGAGACTTGCCCCAGATGCACCCTTCCCCACACATACCCCCATCACCAGCACCCAGCATCAGTGATCCTCCTCTGCAATAGCTGCCAAAAGCACACTACCATACTTGTATTCTCAACCACAGTCCTCAACCTCCCCAGAGTTCACCAGTTCCTTCCTCCAGCCCTCCCTCTAGATCTATAGTTAGCCCAAACCACCCCTTCAACCTGCTCACACTCACACTCTAG
Organism: Cabassous unicinctus; assembly: GCA_029593785.1. Lineage (NCBI taxonomy): Eukaryota > Metazoa > Chordata > Mammalia > Cingulata > Chlamyphoridae > Cabassous > Cabassous unicinctus. The sequence continues at coordinate 11,882 of JAQZBX010023914.1, forward strand.
CACTATTTACCCCATTCACATCACTGCACTCTCATCACCCCATCCACTGCCAAACCACTACCATCCACCTTATCTTAAATTATGTCTGCATTAAGCATTGACTCACCACTCTACACCCATTCAATCTCCTGGTATCCTATCTTCCAGACTCTACCTCTGTGAGTCTGCTTAATATCCTTAATTCATATCAGTGAGATCATGCAATATTTGTTCTTTAGTGACTGGTTTACTTCACTCAACTTAAGATCTTCAAGATTCACCCATGTTGTCACATGTGTCAGTAGTTCATTCCTGCTTACAGCTAAGTAATATTCCATCATATGTATATGCCACATTTAATTTATCAGTTCTTTTATTGATGGCCACTTGGATTATTTCCAACTTTTGGCAATTGTGAATTAGACGGTGTAGAACATTGCTGTACATATGGCAAGTCTTCTTCTGCTATGGCTGCAGCATTCTACATTCTCACCAGCATTGGATGAGTGTTCCTATTCCTCTGCATACTCTCCAACAGCTGTAGTTTTCTGTTATTTTTATAGCAACAAGTCTAATAGGTGTAACATTATATCCCATTGTAGTTTTGATTTGTCTTTCACTAATAGCTAGTGATGTTGAGTATCTTTTCATGTGTTTTGGGGCCATTTTTATTTCTTCTTTGGAAAAGTGTCTATTTAAATCTCTTGCCCATTTTTAAATGGGTTGTTTGCCTTTTAATTTTCATGAGGTAAGATTTCTTTATATACGATGGATGTTAGATCCCTATCAGCTACATTGTTCCCACGTATTTTCTCCCATTGTGTAGGGTGCCTTTTCACTTTCTTAACAAACTCCATTTTAGATCTAAAGTTTTAATTTTGAGGTCCCATTTATCTACCTTTTCCTTTTGTTGCTCATGCATTGGGTGAAAAGTATATGGAAACATTTCCTACTACAGGATCTCACGGATTCTTTCCTACTTTACTTTCTAAGGGCTTTATGGTCTTGGCTTTTATATTTAGGTCTTTTATCCATCTTGAGCTAATTTTTGTATAGGGCATGAGATGGCAATCTTCTTTCACTCTTTTGAACATAGATATCCAGTTCTCCAAGCACAATTTGTTGAACAGACTGTTCTGTTTATTTGAGTGGCTTGGTGGCTTTGTCAAATATCAGTTGGCTGTGTATATGCTGGTCTATATTTAAACTCTCAGTGTGGTTCCATTGGTCAATATTTCTATTCTTGTGCAAATACCATGAAGTTACAACCACTGTAGCTTTTTTTCAGCATAATTTAAAGTCAAGCAGTATGATTCCTCCAATTTCATTTTTCTTCTTAAAGAGGTTTTTGGCTATTTGGTGCCCCTTACACATCCAAATATATTTGGCAATTGGCTTTTCCAGGTCTGTTAATATGTGCTGTTGGAATTCTATTGGAATTCGGTTGAATCTGTAAATCAATTTTGAAAGGACTGACATCTTAATTATATTTAGTCTTCCAATCCATCAATATGGAATATGATTCCATTTATTTCGGTCATATTTGACTTCCTTTAACAATGTTGTGACATTTTCTGTCTAAAAGTCCTTTATATACTTATTTCAGTTTATTTCTAGATATTTGATTCTTTTAGTTGTTATTGTAAATATAAATATTTTCTTGATTTTATCTTTAGATTGCTCATTACTGGTGTACAGAAAAGCTGCTAATTTTTGCCTGTTCATCTTATATCCTGTCACTTTACTGAACTGCTTATCAACTCTAGATGCCATGTTGCAGATTTCTTTTTTGTTTTTGCTTTCTACATATAGAATCATGGCATCTGCAATTAGTGAAAATTTGTCCTTTGCAAACTAGATGCTGTTTATTTGCTTTTCTCGCCTAAGTGCTCAAGGAAATACTACTAATACAATGGTAACCAAGAATAGTGAGAATGGACATTCTTGCCTTGTTTCAAATCTTAGAGAGAAAGCCTATAGCCTTTTACCATTGCATATGACGATAGCTGTGGGGTTTTCATATATGCCTTTTATCATGTTGAGGAAGTTTACATCTAACCCTATCTTTTGAGGTGATTTTATCAAGAAGCAGGCTATATTTTTTTGAATTCCATTTCTGTGTCTGTTGAGATGATCATGTGATGTTGACATCATATACTGAGTCAGGTAATAGTCCCTCCTCTCCGATTTTTAGAAGATTTTAAGCAGGGTTAGTATTATTTCTTTCTGGAGAGATTGATAGAATTTGCCCATGAAGCCATCTCGTCCTGTGCTTTTCTTGGTTGACAGGATTTTATGACTACTTCAATCTCATTACTGGTGATCGGTCTGTTCAGTTCTTCTATTTCTTCTTTCATCAAGGTAGTTTTATGTGTCTTTCTAGACATTCATACCTTTCATCTAAATTGTCCATATTTTTGGCATACAGTTTTTCAGTGTCTCCTCTTATGATACTTTATTTCTTTGGGGTCAGTGTTGGTATACCCTTTCTCATTTCTGATTTTATTTATTTGCATCTTCTCTCTATTTCTCTTTGCTAGCCTAGCTAAGGATTTTTCAATTTTATAAATTTTCTCAAAGAACCAGCTTTTGGTTTTGTGTATTCTTTCTAATAATTCTTATTCTCATTTTCATTTTATGCTGCTCTATTCATTGTTATTTCCTTTGATCTTCTTGCTTTGGGATTAGTTTGTTTTTCCTTTTCTAGTTCCTCCAGGTGTGTAATTAAGGCTTTGATCTTAGCTCCTTCTTTCTTTTTTAATGTAGGTATTTAAAGCTATAAGTTTCCTTCTTGGCACTAATTTAGCTGCACCCTGTACATTTTAATATATTTTTTTTCTCACTTTCATTTGCTTTGAGTTAGTTACTATTTATCTGCCAACTTCCTCCTTGTTAAAGTGATTGTTTAAGGCTGTATGGTTTAACTTCTATATATTGTTTCTAGTCCTGTTCTCTGTCCTTTATTGATTTCCAGCTTCATTTCATTGTGGTCAGAGATATTGCTTTGTACAATTTCAATATATCTAAATTTGTTGAAACTTCTTGTATGAGCTTTCTTGTGGTCTATCCTGGAGAATGATCCATGAGCACTCAAGAACTATATATCCTGCTGTTTGGAGATGTAATGTTTTGTATAAATCTATAAGGTCTAGTTCTTCTAACATATAATTCAAGGTCTCTGTTTCTTTATTGAGCCTCTGTTATGATGATCTGACTAATCCTGATAATGGTGTATTGAAGTCCCTCACTCTGATTGTAGAGGCATCTACTTCCCCCTTTCATTTTGCCAGTATTTGCCTCATAAATTATGGGGCACACTGTTTTGTACATAAATATTTATGATTGTTCTTTCTTCCTGGAATATTTCCCCTTTTATTAATATATAGTGTCCTTCTTTGTCTCTTACAACACTTTGGATTTAAAGTCTATTTTATCCAATATTAGCATATCAACTCCTACCATTTTTTGGTGATTGTTTGCATGTAAATTGTTTTAAAACCTTTCTCTTGCAACCTGTTTTTTTCCTTGGGTCTAAGGTGAGTTTCTTGTAAACAGCATAAATGGGTTATATTTCCTTATCCATTCTGCCAATCTGTGTCTTTTGATGGGAGAGTTTAATCCAGTAACACTGAATTTTATTACTGTCAAGGAAGTACTTATATTAGCCATTTCTTCTTTAGATTTATCTAGGTCATATTTTCTTTCTCTTTTTTTGAGTTATTCTTACTAAATAATCTTCCTTTCTACACTCTGCTCCAACCTTTTCTATCCTGTTTCCTTTTAACCAGTAGAACTCCATTTAATATTTCTTGAAGATTAGACTTTTGTTGACAAATACTTTAACTTCTGTATATCTGTGACTATTTTGAATGTGAACTCATTTTTGAATGCCAGTCATACAACTCAAAGTAATCAATTGCTTCAACATAATCCCTATAAATCCCCCCAGCTGTCTTTTTAGAAGAAATAGAAAAGAAGATACTCATTCATATGCATTTATATTTCACCAGGAATGTAGTACCACCTTATGGTGTTGCATCAATTTATTTCATGTCTTTTGACCTGTTTATACTGTGAGCTGTTTGAAAGGAGGCACAGTATTGAACAGTTTCTCTTCATCCCAGAACATAGTTTAGTGCTTACTATATAGTATTGCTGAATAAATATGAATAGTATGACTGAGAAAACAAATGGTTGATTGAGGTGAACTGATGTTGCTAACTATGGGAGAGAAAGAAGAAGCAGTAAGACCAGAGGAAATCTTGTTTAGAGAAGGTAATTCCATGTATGAGAGCCAATTCCAAAGGATACAGAAGATATTTTAGGGTATCTAGAATTTCTATCCATAATTAGAGAAAGGAAAATCATTTTAGGAATCCGTGTCATACCAGAGCCCACACCTAAAGAGGAGACCTCCTTATGGGATGAAGGTATCTACTGGGATAAGAGATGAATATGGAGCTCCAAAGCTGTTTACCAATGGTCTAAATCAGCAGGAGTTTGCATTGTGATTTTCTCCCTTTCACCATAGAATTAAATACTCAGGGAGTAGAGTGACAAAAGAATACTTCATTAATGATACTCATGGGAATGAAATCCCTAAAGGTATGGAAACTCTAAATGCTTCTGCTGTAACATCTCTACTCTTTTTACTAATCTCTGGTGATGGAAATCACAACAGTGTCTTCTAGAGACCTGGTGAGTGGTTCCATCTCTCTGCTTTTCCTGTGAACAGGATTTCCAGTCTCATCCATCATTCAAGGAAGAATCTGGGTTGGTGAACTAAAACTCTACCCTGATATTTTCAGGTTGAGTCACAGAATCTTCCCAGGTGCTGGGGGAATGCATTATGGCTCTATGGACCATTTTTATTGGTATAATTTTAGGGCCTCAACAGGGCCTATATGTAAAGAAAGCTTAATCATACAAAGTCCTGCCTACTTAAAAAGCCTGCTTGTGGAAGGGGATAATGGATACACTAAAATAACTTCTTTTTCCAATCTGTCTCCTCTAGTGTTGGCTGTCATTCATGGAGATTCCTTCTCTCAGCAGCATTTTCCTTGTTTCACTATGTCTTCTTATTCTACAATTATAAGAAGTATCTCTATAACCACATTCATTCATTTCTTCTTATAGTCATTCAACAAACATTTAGTCATCAAATACTTCAAGGCAGGCACTAAATATCATTCTGGAAACAAAGAAATGACATGACATTTTACTTTATATCATGGAAATTGCATCTAAAAAGGATAAGAGATATTGAATTGGGTACATGCAATATCCTGAGTTGTACTGAAATCTTGGTAAAGTGAATCCAAAACTTTGGATGCACCCTCTGGAGTTAAGTGAAAGCTTCCCAAGGGAGCTGATAATTGTACTGAAGTTTGAAAGAGGAATTGGAGTAATTCCAGGAAGACAATTTGGTAGAACCAGAACAAGAAGAGATGACAGGGACAACAATATGGGATCCATCAAACTTAAGATGTGATGAGGTTTTAAAAGTATTGCATATTATTTGATGAATAATGAGGGACAGGCAGGGAAAAGTGGAACATGAGTCTGGCATGGTTGGCAGCAGCCAAATAACAGAGAGCCTTCTGTTTGGTCCCAAAGATACATCTTCATGTTTGAAGTTATTGGAGAGTTAATGCAGGGATTTTAGAAGATGGTGTTCATGAAAATTCTGGTCCTGTCGAATGCTCTCTCTGGGTCATTATGAATATTTCTATTGTCAAAACACCAGAGAAATGATGAGGGCTGGAATTAGCACAGTAGACATGGAGAAGGATGTTTGTGGGTGAGTCTGGGTAGGGTTTAATAAAAATTATAAAATATTCACTATTAAATTTAGGAACAATGTGAGACAATTTATATTCATTATTTTATTCAATTTCTTTATGAAATTGGCGTCAAAATTCTGTTTTAATTGGCAAAGAATGGGAGACTCACAGCAGTGTGTTATTCTTGTCCAAGGCATGGAATTGTGTTTGGATTGACCCAAGGCTTGATATTCCTAGGATTTTGCATTTCGCTAATAATTTTATTTCTTAATAAGCTATCGTTTAGAACAGTTTTAGATTTATTTTTTTATAAAGTCAAGGATAATAGAGAGAGTTTCCAAGAATCTCTCACCCTCTTTCCCCTATTATTGCCATCTCCCATACAAAATAAAGATTACATTTATTTTTCATAAATTCTTAGTCTCTTTGTGATGGGGACAGCTTCTCAGATTCCCTCATTTTTCATGACTGGATAGTTTTGAGGAGTCCAGGACAGGAATTTTTTAGTGTCCCTCAGTTGAAACTTGTATGACGTTCTTCTCATGACTAGACTGGAATTATGTCTGTTGGAAGGAAAAAACCAGAGATAAAGTACCATTTTTATCACATCATATCCAGGGTGCATCTAATCAACATGATTTATCACCCTTACTGATGACTTTGATCAACAGTGTTTTGAGATTCCCCAGACTAAAAATTTCCTCAGTTCTCTGCCTTTTCCTATATCACCTGTGAAAAGAATTCACTACGTAAAGCCCACATTCAGAAGTGGAATTTATGCTCCACCTCCTTGAGCATGCAGTGTCTACATAAATTGTTACAATTCTTCTGCCTGGGTATTTTCCTCTTATTTATTTAATCAACTATTTATTTACATCAGGATTGACTCACGACATTTATTTTATACCTTAGGTTGTAATACAACACTACTTTTTTGTTGTTCAGTTTCTTCCAATTTGGCCATGGGGGCTCTTTCTGTTGTGCCCGGTGTACATTTGATATTACCCCTATCATTGGGGGTTTATTTTAGCACCTATTTTCTTTCTGTTATTACAAGCTGCTCCAGGCCCTTCTAGTATAGTTCTTGTCCCAGTAGTGCAGTCAGCTATTTCTCTAAGAAGACTCTTCTTGGAGAATTGTCCTAAAATCCAATGTGTGTGATTTATATGCACCTTGCTTCTAATCCCTCCCCATGGAGATTGTAAGGAAATATATGTTTGTACATTGTCCTGTGTATATATAGATATATTAAATATCTGTAATATTTCTATGTGCAAGCCTCTCTATCTATATTTACCTTCATATAAGTTCATACTCATGTGTCTAACTCTAAACCATTACCACATAGAACAACCCAGCTTCCTCCCTTTGTTTAACTCTAACGTCCCACTCAACAGTGAGAAACATATTCCTTCCATCTTCCATTCATTTACTTCATTGCTAGATGCCAGTGTATAAAATTAAAAGAATTGTTAACCCATGCCCTGGTGGGATATGAATTTATAAACTAGGGTACCGTACTTACACATTGTGTCCATTCACTTCATTTTACAGACTCCATTCATATCCAGTATTACTATTTCAGCAACTTTTCCCTGCGTATTCTTCAGAGAGGGTATGTCATACATTGTAATACAGTTAGATTGTTTTTGAATATTTTGCATTCCATCATGGAATTCTCTTGAACTATTAAATATATATTTTTACATACATTAATGTTCACTCTTTGTGTGGTCATTTTCTATTGGTTTTTACAAATGCACAACATCATTGTTCTACAATTACAGTATTACAAAGAATACTTTCACCCATCTAACAATTCTTATGTCCTTCACCTTTCCAATCCTCCTCTCTCCCTAAGTCTCTGGCAAACAGTTATCATTCTACTCTCTGTTGTTTTGCCTTATCCAGGTCATATAATTGAAACCATATATATGATGCATTTTTAGAGTGATTTCTTTAGCAGGAATCATTTGAGATTCAACCTTTGTTTTGTGACTGGATGGACCATTCATTTTTATCACTGACTAATATTCCACTGTACAGATATAGCACAGTGTATTTACCTATTCACCTATTGAAGGACATCTTGGTTGCTTTCAGATTTTGGAGAGTAAAAACACAACTCCTACAAACATTTATGTGTGTTTTTTTGTTTCTTTGTTTTTTGTTTTGTGGTATCATGTTTTCAAATCAACTGCATATATACCTAAGAGCACAATTACTGGATTGTATGGTAAAACAATGTTTAAAGAAATTGCTAAACTGCCTTCTGTCTGTACCACTTTGTACATTTTGTACTCTTACTAGCAGTGAATGAGACTTGTATTTCTTCATATCCTCATAAGCAATTGGTATTGTCAGTGTTCAGGTGTTTAGCTATTCTAATAAGGATGTGATGATATATCATTGCAGTTTTGATTTTGCATTTCACTAATGACAAATAATTTTGAGCATCTTTTGTGTAAGCTTATTTGTCACCTGTATCTATTCTTGGTTAAGTTTCTGCTCCGATATTTTGCCCATTTTTAATAGGGTGTTTGCATTCTTATAGTTGTATGTTAAAAATTCTATGTATATTTAATACAAATAATTTATAAGATATGTGTTCTGCAAATATTTTCCCCAGGTCTGTTCATTCTCTTTTCATTCCCTTATCAATGACTTTAACAGACAGTTGTTTTACATTTTAATGATGTACGACTTATACATTTTGTTCTGTCATGAATAATGTTTGGGTGCTATATCTAAACACTCATCAACATACCACTGACCCTTGATTTTCTTGTATGTTTTATTCTAGGAGTTTCATACTTCACATTTTACATATAATTGTATTTTTCTTATTGAGTTAATTTTGTAAAATATACACAATCTGTGAATAATTTCTTTTACGTCTGCATGTGTGCCACACCTTGTTGCAGAAACATTTGCTGAAAAATCCACACTTTCTCCACTGAATTGACCTTTCTCCTTGCCACTGATCAGCTGACTGCATTCGTGTGGATCTATTTCTGGCTTTTCTAACATTAGTTTATGTGTGTATTTCAACAAGTCAAAAATGTGTGATTATTTTTTATAGTAAATCTTTTAACTAGTTAGTGTGGTCCTGCAATTTTGTTCTTCTTTTTAGGTATTGTTCAGGCTAGCTAGGTAATGTCAGAGAGAATAGTCCCTAAAACATTCATCTTCTTCTTCAGTATTACATTAGTCTTCTAGGTTTTTCATATTTCCATATAAATTTTAAAGAATTTTATCAATATCCTAAAAACTATTTTCTTGCATTTAGAATTGGATTGAGTTGAATGTAATAACAGTTTGGAAAAAAATGGCATCTTTATAATATTGAGTTTAAGTACCTTAAACCAGATTACCTCTAATTAATGAAATAATTACTTTTACTTTTTACTGTAGTAACTGATATATAATTTAATATTTCCCTTTTTATCCATTTTTTATCCACTTTTTATCCATTTCAGGGTACAGTTCGGTAAGGTTAATTACATTCAGAATATTGTGCAACCAACACTAATATGCATTACCTCAACATTTTCATCACAAGGTACAAGATGACCAGTCAAAATGTTTGTTGATTAAAATCAATTCTAAGAGAATTTATAGTGGAAAGTATTGCTGTGAGAAAATGTTTACAATTATGGGCAAAGATGGAAAGTTAGAAACAGTATCAAGGAGATGCAGGAGGATTTGGTTTCCCTGGTATTTTCAAATAAAGGGTCCCATATATCTATTTAATTAGAAATTATTAACTTAATGAGTTTATAAACCATAGAATTTATGTTAATTTACTGCTTGCTGCTTGTGGCTAAATCTGCATTTCTCTGCTCTCTTTTCCAGTAGTATCATCAGTGGCACGGAACCAGAAAACCAAACACGTGTTTCAGAATTTATCCTCCTGGGTCTCTCAGAAGATACAGAAGTGCAGTCCCTCCTCTTTGGGCTGTTCCTGTCCATGTACCAGGTCACCTTCATGGGGAACCTGCTCATAATCCTGGCCATCATCTCAGACTCCCACCTCCACACACCCATGTACCTCTTCCTCTCTAACCTTTTTCAGATATCTGTTTCACCTCCACCACTGTACCAAAGATGCTGCTGAACATATAGACAGAAAGCAAAATCATAACTTAGGAAAGCTGCATTATCTAGATGTACTTTTCACTGATCTTTGTAGTGTTGGATGACTTCCTTCTGGCTGTGATATCCTATGACCGCTTTGTGGCCATCTGTCACCCGCTGCACTATATGGTCATCACGAACCCCCAGCTTTGTGGACTCCTGTTGCTGGCATGCTGGCTACAGAATTGGAAATCCCCCACTTTTTCTGTGAAATTAATTAGGTGGTTCATCTTGCATGTTCTGACACCTTCCTGAATGACCTAGTGATGTATTTTGCATCTTGACTTCTGGCTGTTATTCCACTCACTGGGATCTTTTTCTCTTACTTAAGATTATGTCCTCCATTTTGAGAATTTCAACAGTTGGGGGAAAGAATAAAGCTTTTTCAACTTGTGGATCTCATGACTCAGTAGTGTCCTTGTTTTATGGTACAGGTTATAGAGTGTATCTTAGTTCTGCTGCTGCCCAAAACTCAAGGGCAAATGCTATAGCCTCAGGGATGTACACGGTGGTCACTACCATGTTGAACCCCTTTATCTATAGTCTTAGAAACAAGGACATAAAGCTTGCCTTAAAAATGTTGAGAAACATTCTTTCTATAAAAGGATTATTTGTATCAAATTTATAAAAATCTCCATGATTTTCAGAGGTGAAACATTGGGAGATCTAAATTTAGAGACTTTTGTAAGTGTATAGAAAGATAATCTGTTATTTGGCTAATTTTCAGAGTTCCACTTCTTTAATTTTTATATATCAAATGCATCTGTTTCTTCTATATTTTATTTTACATTATGTGATTCTCTCTTATTGTATTCCTTAGAATCAGTATTAAAGGCAGAAAATGTTGCCTGAATTTTCAGCAACAAAATATTTAATATAGGTAATTTTGTATTTATAAAATTATCAAAGGTCCCAGAAGGATGACGTTGTACTGGAGTTGCTGCCTGATGAAAGCAACCACTTTTTAATTTTTTTAAATCAAATCAAATTTGTTGATACATATTAACAAATATACAATTCATCCAAAGTGTACAAACAATGGTATTTGCTATAATCATATAGTTGTGCCTATATCACTTCAATCATTAGAATATTTTCTTTATTTCAATAATTCTAATAAACAAAAAACAAACAAACAAAATTCCTCACATCTCAATCTCTCTATGCTTCCCCCACTATACATAGCTGCTGTTTCTGCTTATTCTAAACAAAGTGTATAATGAATGGTTTTTAGTATAATCACATTGTTGTACATTCATCATCTCAATAATTTTAGAACAATTTCATTACTCCAAAAAGGAAGACTCTACAGTACTTAGCATTCCTTCCTCAGACCTACATAACCACAAATTTACTTTCATCTATATAAATTTATTTATAATTATATTTTATATAAATGGAGTTATACAATATGGAGTACTGTGTGTTTGGTCTCCTTCACTTAATATGTTTGGGTAATTTTTTCTGATAATAATTTGTACTAGTAACCTACATTTGTTCAGCTTCAAAGAAAAAAGGTCTTATATATGCAATTCTACTCATATTCCTGTTTCACATAATATATTTATATTTCACATAATATATTTAGTTCACAATAGGGCAATCATACAGTATTTGTTCTTTTGTTTTAGGCTTGCTTTACTCAACATGATGTTTCTCCAGGTTCATCCATGTTGTCATATGCTTCACAATTTCATTTCTTCTTAGTGTTGCATAATATTCCATTGTGTGAATACACCACAATGTGTCTATCCACTCTTTAGTTGATGGACACCTGGGTTATTTCCAACTTTTGGTTATTGTGAATAACATTGTTATGAACATCAGTGTGCAGATATCTGTTCATTTCATGGCTCTCAGTTCTTCTGGGTATATACCTAGCAGTGGTATTGCCGTATACCACGGCAACTCTATATTCAACTTCTTTAGGAACTGCCGAACCATTCTCCATAGTTTCTGTACCATTCTAAATTCCCACCAACAGTGAATAACTGTTCCTATCTTACCACATCTTCTCCACCACTTTTAGTTTTCTGCCTTTTTAATAGAGGCCAATCTGATAGGTGTGAAATGATATCTCATTGTAATTTTGATTTGCATTTCCCTAATCATGAGTGATGCTGAGCATTTCTTCATGTGTTTTTTGCCATTTGTATTTCTTCTTTGGACAAATGTCCACTAAAGACTTTTGCACATTTTAAAATCAGATACTTGTCTTTTTTATTGGTGAATTGTATAATCTCTTTATATATCATGGGTATTAAACCCTTGTCAGATATGTGATTGCCAAATATTTTCTCCCATTGAATTGACTGCCTTTTCACATTTTTGACAAAGTCCTTTGAGGTACCAAAGTGTTGAAGTTTTAGGAGGTCCCATTTATCTATTTTTTTTTCTTGTTTTGCTCATGCTTTGTGTGTAAGTTTTAAGAACTACCACCTACCACAAGATCTTGAAGATGTTTTCCTACATTTTATTCTAGGAGTTTTTGTTTTTTGTTTTTATACTTAAGTCCTTGATCCATTTTGAGTTAATTTTTGTATAAGGTGTGGGAAAGGGGTCCTCTTTCTTTCTTTTGGAATATGACTATCCATTTCTCTAAATACCATTTGTTGAATAGAATGTTCTGGCACAGCTGGGCGGGCTTAACAGCCTTGTTAAAAATCGCTTGACTGATTGTAGATGTGAGGGTCGATTTCTGAGTTCTTGATTCACATCCATTGGTCAACCCGTTCTTATGCCAGTACCATGCAGTTTTTACCACTGTAGCTAAATAATATGCCTAAAAGCCAGGAAGTGAGAGTCCTCCAACTTTGCTCTTCTTTTAAAAGACATTTTTGGGTATTTGGGGCCCTTACCTTTCCAAATATATTTGATTATTGGCTTTTTGGTTTCTGCAAAAAGGCTGTTGTGATTTTCATTGGGATTAAATTGAATCTGTAAATCAGTTTGGATAGAATTGACATCTTAAGGAAATTTAGTTTTCCAATAGATGAACACAGAATGTCCTTCTATATATTTAAGTCATGTTCATTTTCTTTTAGCAATATTTTGTTTTTTCTGAATATAGGTCTTTTATGTCCTTGGTTAAGCTTATTCCTAAATATTTGATTGTTTTAGTCTCTATAATAAATGGAAATTTTTTTCTGATCTCTTCCTCAGATGGCACATCAGTAGTGTATAGAAATACAATTGATTTTTGCATATTAATCTTGTATCTGGCCACATTGCTGAACTCATCTATTAATTCTAGTAGCTTTGTTGTGAATTTTTCAGGATTATATAGATATAGGATCATGTCATCAGTGAATAAAATTTTACTTCTTCCTTTCATATTTGGGTACCCTTTATTTCTTTGTCAAGTCTAGTTTATCTCCCTAGATCTTCATGCACAATATTGAATAATAATGGTGACAGTCAACATACTTGTCTTGTTCCTGATCTCAGTGGGAAAGCTTTCAGTTTTTCACCATTGAGTACAATGCTAGCTGTAGGTTTTTCATATATGTACGCCATCATATTGAGAAAGTTTCCTTCTATTCCTATCTTTTGCAGTGTTTTTTTTTTTTTATCAAGGAAGGATGCTGTATTTTGTCAAACACCTTTTCTGCATCAATTGAGAGGATCATGTGATTTTTATTTTTCAGTTTATCAATATAGTTTACTACATTAATTGATTTTCTTGTGTTGAACGACACTTGCATACCTGGGATAAAACCCACTTGATCATGGTGTATAATTCTTTTAATGTATTTTTTTATTCTCTCTGGAAGTATTTTGTTGAGGATATTTGCATCTATATTCATTGACATATTGGTCTGTAATTCTCTTTTTTTCATAGCATTTTTATCTGGTTTTGGTGTTAGGGTGATGCTGGCTTCATAGAATAAGTTTGGTAGCCTTCTTTCCTGTTCAGTCTCTTGGAAGAACTTGATGAAGTTTGATATGAGATAGTGTTTGAATGATTGGGAAAATTCTCCTGTGAAGCCATCTTGTTCCAGGTTTTTCTTCTTTGGGAGCTTTTCCAAAAAATATATATTTTTTAAAAGACTAATGAAAGATGTTAAGATGGGAAAGTGTGGGAGGGAGAAGGGGGGAGACATATAGGAATCTCCTATATTTTTACATAATATTTATTTAATCAAAAGCTTCTTTAAAAATAAGAAAATTAAAAATCTCTATTAGAATGTTGAAAGCAAGTTTATAAAACATGTATTCTGAATATTGTTTAAGAAACTAGACATATGCCTTTCAAGTAAATGGAAGTATAAAACACTGAAATTTTCTATTATCAGGAATATTTTATAACCAAGAAGACTACACTGAAATTTTTGGTTCCACAAACATTCTGCATTTTCTGATTCCAGGTAGCAGGACACTTTTGCCATGAATTTTGCTTAAATCACTTCGCCTCTTAGTTCGCCATCCTCTGAGTACAGGATTGGAAAGCAGAAGGAGGGAGAAATGGCTGCGGAGTGCCAATTCACCCTACCCACCTCACACCATATCAAACTTACTTTCACTTTGTGTGATTTTAGGATAAGCACAAACTGTAACTCTTTCAAGATTCGTAAGACATTTTTCTGTTCCCTAATATAACCAGCTACAAGTCTAGAAGGAGAAATTGGAGTAATTAGGTAGTAGGAGAAGGTTATAGAAGCACACAAAGAAGAGATGTCAGAGATACAAATGTGGGCTCAATGTAACCATAAGCTGTGGTGAGGTTTTAAATATAGTTCTTAATATCTGATGAACATTGAGTTGCAGGATGTGGAAATGGTAGATAAGCCTGGCCTGGTTGGCAGCAGTGAGATAACAGAGAGCCTTGTGTTTCATTCACAAGATGAATACTTACATTTGAAGTTATTGGAGAGTCAGTGCAGGATTTATAGAAAGTGATGTTCGTGCAAAGTCTTGCCCTGTGGAAAGCTCACTCTGGGTCAGGGTGACTGTTGCTGTTGTCAAAAGCCCACATTGACAATGAGGGCTGGAAATAGGGAAGGAAGTGTGGGGAGTGAATCTGTGTGGGGTTGAGTCATAATGTATAAAATATTCACTATTAATACTAGGCACTATGCCACACATTTTATATTCATTGTTTTATTTAATCCTTTTAATTACTCTATAAAACTGGTTTCACTATTTTGGTTTAGTGGATAAAGAAAGTGAGATTTACAGCAGTGTGATAATCTTTTGCAAGGTATGTATTTATTGCTTGATTCCAATGTACATATAGAGAATTATCAAAATTGATATCCATACCCTGATGAGATACACCTTTATGAACTAAAGTATTTATGCAAGTTTGTTTTGACTTCATTTTATAGACTCCATTCATGTCCAATATTACTTCTTTCAGCACCTTTTCCCCATCCCCTTCTTTAAGGGCATGACATACAATTGTAATACAGTTAGATAATTTTGCAATTTTTCATTCTCTCCTGGGATTCTGTTGAACTTGTAAATGAATTTTTATTTACATACAAATGGTTCACTCTTTGTCTTGTCAAGGTCGGTGGGTTTTAACAAATGCATATTGTCATTTGTCTACAATTAATATTATCATTATTATACAGAATAGATTCATCCCTTTAAAAGTTCCCTTGTGCTTCAGCTATCAATCCTCCTTCCCTATCCCAAGTCCCCTGGCAACCAGTGATCATTCTATCATCTCATTGTTTTGCCTTATCCAGAATGTCATATATTTGGTATCATACACATAACATTTTTAGACTGGTTTCTTTCAATTAACAGTGGCCATTTGAGAGTCTTCCTGGCCTTCTGTGGCTGGATGGAACATTTTTGTCTCTCACTGATTAATATTCCATTGTATAGATATAGTACAGTGTATTTATTTATTTACCAATTGAATGTGATCTTCGTCGATTTTAGATTTTGGGGATTTTAAATATCCCTGCCATAAAGAAACTTGTCTGTTTTTTGTGTGTGTGAACTTAAGTTTTCATATCACCACATATATACAAGGGAGCACAATTGCTGGATTGTATGATAAGACTATGTTTAGTTTCACAAGAAACTTCTAAACTATGCTTTTTAAAAAACACTTTATTGAGGTATATCATTCATACATGAACATACATAAACTACAAGTGTTCAGTAAACGTCATGATCTTACAAAACAAACACGCATAACATCATACAGGGCTCCCACAAATCACCCCCCAACAAACACCCTGCTTTGTTGTGAAACATTTGTTACAAAATTATGAAAGAGCATCATCAAAGTATTACTACTAACTATAGTCCATACCTTACTCCCCTATACTTTTTTTTTTAAGGATTTATTTATTTATTTACTTTTGTCCGTTTTTATCCTCCTCCCGATTTTGCTGTTTCTGTGTCCATTCACTGGGCAACTGTGTGTCCATTTCCTGCCCTCTCTTCTCATCCTTCTACTCCCATCTTCACTGGGATTTGATCCTCAGAATCGCCGATGTGAGAGAGAGGAGTCCTACTGCCTGTGCCACCTTAGTTCCTGGTTTTTCGGTGCATCTCATCTTGCCTCTCTTTGTGTCATTCTCCTGTTACATAATCATCTTGCTGTGTGTCTCATCGGGCCTGGCGGCTCACCCGAGCATGGGATCTGGTGGTCCACATGACTTCTATGTTTCTCTTTTCTTAATTTTTACCGGGAGGTCCCAGGGAATGAATCCAGGTCCCTCCATTTGGGAAACAGATGCCCAACCACCCTAGCCACATCGGTCCCCGTAGTATATCTCTTAATGTTAACCAAAGAGATCCAGAGTTATGGTGTTTTCCCATAAAAGATGGTCATATAATAAATCAGACTTAGTTTATGACCAGCATTCTAAAAACCAGACCTAGGGAGAAAAACTAGGTCTGGGGACACATGCATGATTTCTAATATAGCAAATGTTTAGTCTACCCTGATTATCACAAAATCAGGACAGTGAGAATATTCACAGCTAAACTATTTTTTCTCTACACTATTTTGTGTTCTCAATAAAAATGAATGAGGGTCATATTTTTCCAAATCCTCACCACTAATTGGTATCATTTGTATTTACATTTTTAGCTATTCTAATAAGCATGTGATGATATATCATTTCTATTTTAATTTTGCAATTCCCTAATGACAAATGATATTGAGCTTCTTTGGTATGCTTATTTGTGAAATGCATATCTTCTTAGCTTTGGATTCTGTTCAGATCTTTTGCCCATATTAACATTAGGCTTTTGCTTTCTTATTTTTGGATGTAAACAATTATTTGTATATTTGGATCAATTCATTTCTCAGATGTGTTTTGCAAATATTTTCTCCAAATTTGTAGATTTTCTTTTCAATCACTTATCAATGTCTTTCACAGTGCAGAAGTTTTACATTTGAATAAATCCAACTCATAAGTTATCTTCTATCATGGATCATGCTATATCTGAAAACTCATCACCAAATCATGGAATTCTATATATTCTTCCTTATAATAATTTTTGAAAATTTTAAAAAGATAGTTAAACTACATAAATGTTACACACAAAAAAGGGGATTCCCATATGTCCCACTCCCCACACCTTCCACACCCTCCCACATGAACATCCTTCATTAGTGTAGCACATTCATTGTAACTGATAAATGCATCTGGGGACTTTGCCATTAAGCATAGACCATAGTTCACCTTGTAGTCTACATCCTCTCCCACACAGTTCTGTGTGTTATGTGAAGATATAAAATGGCTTATATCTGTCATCTCAATGTCATTCAGGATGTTTCCCAAGTTCAGAAAAAGTCCCTGTATTAAAATTGTTTTTCCCTCTCCTTGCCCCCAGAGACTCCAGTGATCAGAAGCTCCACATAAATGTTGTAATTTCTTCCATTCCTAGAATCACAATATGTCAATAACAGAATACCAGTAAGTCGACTTTAGTCCATAGCTTTTCCCCCAATCCTGAGGAGTCTGGGATGGTGATGTCCTCTCCACCTCTAATTGAGAGGGGGCATATATGCCATGGGGAAGATGGATTGGACTAACTTGCTTGCAGTTGCAGACTCTGTCTGTTTCTTGAGATGGTCGTTGTCCCTCATCATCTTCTTTTGGTTGTCCTGGGTGAGCCCAATGAGCTTTTGATTAGGTGTTGCAACTCAGCTGAGGTTCCAGGCCCAGTTGGCATATGGACAGCCCAAGGAATCGATTCTTATACTAGCCCAAATAATGGGGCTCCTGAAGGCTCTGGAAAGATCCAGGTCCTATAGTCAGGGCTGATATCTCCAGAGTTTGGTGCCTTGCCATTGGGACATACTTGGGAATTTGTGCTCTTGAGAATAACAGAGTTGGACTCAACTAAGTCTCCCCTACACATGGCTCATCTGTCCATTCTATTTAAACTTATACTTGGTGCTGGAGTTTGTAGGTTGCATATATTTCCTAGAAGTTTTACTTTGCATTTTACTTTAATTTGGTATGATCAATTTTCATTTAATTTGTACAAATTTTAAAAAATCTGTGCCTACGTTCCTTTTTTTGTTTGGCATTTGTATATCCCATTGTTCCAGCATGATTATTGACCTTGAATATCTTTTACATGCCTTATTGGTTTCATGATTATCTTCTTGTAAAAAGCTGGAAAATCCCCAATTTTTCTGTGAATTTGAAAAGGTAGTGAAACTTGCTTGCTCTGAAACTTTCATCAACCACTTAGTAATGTACTTTGCACCTGGACTTATGGGTGGTTGTATTAGTCAGCCAAATAGGTGCT
>JAQZBX010023915.1:0-30524 GCA_029593785.1 Cabassous unicinctus
GATCCTTAACACTTAGGTACAGGTGGGTAACATTTATAACTATGTCAAATTTGTTCAATATGTGATCTGTCTCCCTGGATTGGATGATGAGAGCCAAAAATACTTAGTTAAATGACAGTACAATGGGTCCCCACAAATGGTGTGACCTCATGCCTTGGACAATCTGGGTGTCCATAATTGGAAATCTTCCCCTCAACTTGTTGGGCATAAGCATCTTCTCCCCTGGAATTTAAGAGTAGGGGAGTCAGGAAGGTTGTCTCTTTCTCTCTGCAGGCTATCTCACAGTGATGGAAAATCAGATCACTACTGGGCCCCAATGCTATAGCTTTTGCTGGAACTACAAATCATAACAAATTCTTCCTCTATCAGCACTTAAATCAAGATAATGGCCATCTCTCCACATAATTCCAGCCAACATGTCAACATGGTGGCTTACATGGTTACCCTTAGAGATTTTGAGGTAATATGGGCTAGGGAATGGTTGGGGTATTTGGTACCCATCCTTTCTGCAAGCTGGTATAATTTGTCTTAGCTTGCTAATATTATATCAAATGTTTTTCCAAAGCAGCTGTACTAACTTAGGCATACACATGGAATATTTCAACATATCCTGTGCTCCACATCCTCACCAGAAATTGGTGAATCCAGATATATTTTTCCAATATACTGAATATGTAGCTGTACCATGTGAATAAGTTTTTATTTTCGTTCAAATTCAAAGATGAAGGATATACTGCCCTGTGTAAAACAAGATACCTGGTTTTCTTCTTCAAAATCATTTTTAGGCATTATAATTTAAATTTATTTTTAAATGGTTTATCATGCCAAATTTGGTGCCCTTGTGTTACTTCTAGAGACAGAAAATTTTTGTTTAATGCAATAATAATCACAAATAGGTTTCCATTCTGTGTATTTTTATATCTTTTCCTCCTCTTCCTCTTCCTCCTGCACTTCACCATCTCTTCCTCAGTCAACCCCTACTATTAAAAAATTCCTTCAAACATCTGAAGATATATTCAAAATTACTTTAAATTTCTTTTCCTCATTTTTATTTCATCCTTTAAAAGATGGTTTTACATATTTTGGGTTTAGGAATATTATTCCCATTGCATTTCCTTGTTGCTACTATCATTTTTTGAGTGTTCATGTTATGTACCCTAAATTCTGTTGAATGTTTTCCTTGTCATATTTTGCCCTAATGCCACAAAATTTTCTTACAATATTTATAGAAAGATTTGATATCTGTTAAGGAAATCCTTTTAATATTACCTGTCTTAATTTACCACAGGACTGCCTATGGATGCCAAGAGCACCAGTAGCTGACTTTGGTAAAAAAAAAAAACATTTCTGATGGTGTCTTGATTTAGACATTTAACAGTCTCTGAAATGTAAGTTTTTACCACAAATAAACTAGGGGGAAGGCTGGAGGAAGGAACAGGAGAACTCTGGGGATTTTCAGGTCTGTGATTAAAATTACAATGGTGGGAACATTCTTTTGGAAATATGGTAGGGGAGGGTTACTAGTGCATGGCATCAGGGCTGGGGAGATATGGGATAAGGCACAATTGGGGCATGTTTGTGTGTAATATGAAAGTGTTCATCTTGTCATAGTGTGTTATCTCAGTGGGAGGATACCCACAGAACTAACAAGAAAATATTAAACTTCTATCTGTAGAGTCCTGCTTTGTTCTCAATTAGAGGGATAAGAACCTCTGGAAAACATAAGCAGTGCCTAATAAAAGAAAACAGACTGATATGTCAAGTACTCAATATTATTGCATGTAGCTATGAACTTTATTCTTCAAAAATTGAAACTTAGTGGTTGCCATAGGTTCTAAGGGGGCAGGGAAGGGAAGAATAGAATAGATGGGACATAGGGCATTGCAATTGTTCTGCATGATCTTGCAATGGTGGATACAGGCCATTTTAAATTTTGTCAAAACCTATAAAATGTACAATGCAAAATGTAAACCATAAAGTAAACCATTGACCATGTTTAGTAGAAATGCTTCAATAATTGTACATCAGTGTAACAAATATATCATACTCATGTAAGATGTTATTCATAGGGGAGAGAAGTAGAGGGGGAGGGAGTTGGGTATATGGGAATCCCATCTATTTTCTATGTGACTTTTCTTTAACCTAAAGCTTGAAGTTAAAGTAAAAAAAACATAGGACACTCGGGAAACATTTGGAATAAATTGTCACTGTACATAAAGGACAACAGATCTTATGATGATGAATGACACAATGAAAAGAATTTATTTTTTATTTTGGTATTTTTCTTTTTATTATTTATTGTCTTATTTTTATTTGTTTACTTTTGTACTTTGTTTTTGGGGAGGTTTTGGATCACAGAAGGTCACAACTCTGGCAGGGGAGGATCACTAGTGATGGATGTCAGTGATGGGTGTATGTGTAGGGAGGGGTACACCTGGGGCATGTCTCTATGGCATATGAATAAGTTCAATTAGTCATGGGGTGTTGTCTTGATGGGAGGAGACCCACAAAATAACAAAAAAATATATAGAATTCTTATCCCAGGGAGTCCTGCTACATTCTATAATAGAGTGGCAAGAATCCCCAAATACATGGGCAGCGCCTAGCAAGAGGACAGATCATTATGCCATGCCTTTGATATTAATGGTTTTATTTATGAACATTGTTCTTGTGAGATTGAAACTTATCCTAGTACTATATATTGCTTAAGAGTTACTTCCTGAAATCTTCCTTGTTGCTCAAATGTGCCCTATCTCTAAGCCAAACTCACCATATAAAATGACTACCTTCCACCAAGCACGGGACATGAGGGATTTTACCAAACACCAACTAGAGATGCATTTGGGAAAAGACCTTTATCAAATGGGGGAAATGTTAAATACAAATGAGTTTCTGTGGGTAAGAGATTTCAAAGTGAGTTGGGAGGTCATTCCAGAGGTTACAGTTATGCACATCTCAGGAGGTTTTCATTGACTATTGCAATAAACAGTGCCTAAATCAGGGATGCTCCTGAGGGCTGTAGGTTCATCTAGACACTATAGGCAGGACAAAAAAAAAAAAGAAAAAAAGAAAAAAACACCTCAGAATATGGCACTCTATCAGTGGGCTTTACTTTGGAATATATACTGCCCAATGTAACAGAGTTAACTCATTTATAATTTCCCTACACATGACTCTTCTGCCTCTTTTATTTGAAACTATAATTAGCACTATACTCAGTAAATATGTGTCCCAGAGATTTAAATCTTCAAACTGTTCAGATCCTGATTGAGACTTGAATCTCAGTAGAGTTGCAACACCTACTCTCCAGTTCACTGAACTCAGCAGGGTAATGAACAAAAGGATGATGATGGACAATGCCTATCCCCAAAACAGAGAGTATCTATAACTGCAAGCAATAGAGTTCCATCCATTTGTCCCATGGCAACTAAGCCCCCTCTCAATCAGAAACAGTGTGGGCATCACCATCCCAAAATTCTCAAGATTTATGTATGAACAAACATAAGAGGGAATGCAACTATAAGCTAAAATACGTATATTATTTTAGCAACGGAAGAACTTGTAACATTGATATAAATGCAGAGACCACCAGAGGTTCTGAGAGGAGGGAGAGGGAAGAATAGGCGTATCATGGGACATTTTTGGGACATTGGAATTGTCCTGCATGACATTGCAATGATGGATACAGGCCACTCTGCATTTTGTTAAAACCTATAAATATATACTGTGAAAAATGTAAGTTATAAATAAACTAAAGACCATGGTTAGTAGCAATGCTTTAATATGTGTTCAATTGTAACAAATGCATCACACATGAAAGATGTTAATAATGAGGAAAAGTGTGGGAGGAGAGAAAGGGGATATATAGGAATCCCCCTATATTTTTAATGTCACATTTATGTAATCTAAAACTTCTTGCAAAAAAAAAATAAAATAAATAATACAATAATAAAATAAATTAAAATAATAATAAAAAAATGCGTTCCCAATTCTGGTACTTTTTATTTGCAGCCCTTTTGCAAACTTACACACTCCCTAAGGGTTTTTAGTCTATATAAATCTCATTTTAAGGCTAACTTGTCAATTTCTACCATAGAATGTCTGCAGAGATTATTCTTTTGAAGTCAGTCATTCAGTAAAGGAAAATAATTGACATCATTATAATATTGAATTTTTAAATCCAGAAATATCATCTATCTCCCCAATAATTTAGTTATTTCATAACTTTCAATGGTACTTTTAAAAATTTTCCACAAGATCTGACAAACCTCTTCTAGACATCATTCTATTGTGAATTATCTTAAATTTTCATTTTCTGTTTTGTTACTCTTTTATTCATGTTTCATATTTCTTCATTAATATTTCAATCCAACTGATTTCTTTAAACAGATTCAAATAATATGCTTATGATATTTGTACATTTTTTATCTTGCTCAATGAAAATTATAAGTTCTATTACTGCAAATGTTATTTCTTCATTTCCTTTTATAAACATTTTATTTTCCTTTTTTTGCTTCCCTATGCTGCCTACTAAAGATGGTGACATTGGTCTTATTTTTCTGGTTCCCAATCAATAATGTTTCCATCACAGATATTTTAACTAGGACAGTTTCATTTTCATATTTAATTTTCACAGTGTTAGGATATTTCTTTCTAAATATTAGGTAATGGTTTTTATATTGAATAAGAATATTAGGATCTGAAATCTTTTCTGCAAACTAGGAAATATCCTGTGATGTTTCTCCTTTAAGCTGTGTTGTTTTCATGAGTTACTATATTTAATTTTCTATTATTAAACCATATATTTTCTGATATAAACAGAGCTATTAATGATATATGGAATGTTTTATATATTACTTTGATATTTTTTCTAACTTTTATATATACGATAATTTATTTTTTAAATTCCTAATTTCTTGAAATACACTGTTCTATGAATTCCATTTTTCAGCACTCTTCTACCCAAATCTTTATAATCCACCTTTCCTAATTTGGATTGTTACATTGTATGACTTCTGTATGAATATCATGCTAGTTCCTCATTTCACTTGTCTTTGGATGTGAATCTTTCATTGTCACTTCATTTATGGAGTATTGTAAGACAGAGCTCATGGGCATCAAGAATGAAATACTTAACATCCTGACTTTTTGTTCCTCAAATCTGATTCGTATTTCCTTGGTTAAAAGAGTGTATAGGTTTATTTTATTTTTATTTTCTGTATCTCAATTCAAATGAAAGAATATGTGTTTCTTATTGATAAAACCTTAATATTCATTTGTAATAATCATCACCCACCATATATTTTCTCATTTCCAGATACTACCAATCCTAATTCTGTCTCATTGATTACATCTATTTTATTCTATTTTCTTTAGTTCCTAAGTTTTGCACCATGACAACTTCCTCTCCAGATATTGATTTTCAACCATCATTTTTGCAAAGTCTGAGATATTTATTGTTTTCTCCTTACTTCTCTGTCTTTGCATTTTACACACCCTTGTGAGTTTATTGAATTGGGGTATCATTAATATTCTCTTCATTTTCATGAACATAATTTTTTCATTGTTACACACAAAGGTGTAGATGTTTTTGCATTTGTCCATGTCTCAATATCCTAGTGATCCTAAATATTCATTTCTGTGTAAGAAAGGGCTGTGCTATGATTACGGGCTTTCTGTGATTAGGAATTTAGAAGATAAACATGAGTACACAATTTTACATATAGAAACTGAAAACTGGAAAAAGTGATTTCAGGGAAGGTATGGTGAGAGCATCTAAGACTTACATAAATTCCAAGTGAGAAAGAATCAAAAATACCCACTCAATAAAACCATCATCTCTCTATTATTTCTTTTCACTTTCTCTAGGATAATGTCTGGGACACTTGGATTGTGAATACATACTGTATTCACATGCAGGTGTGAGGTGTTGTCCTCAAATAGTCATTCACATCTCAATATACATATTTAGAGTTATTTCAGTTTACATCGTCTGATAAGAATTACACACTCGCCAGCATTTGCTTTATTAGTTCCACATCTTAATGATATTTTCAGCTGTTTTGGTCATTATCACACATCTTCATTAGTATAGTCATTCATATAAGCTAGAAAAAATGAAATGGATCAATTATTAAACTCCTATGACATCACACACTCAGAAATATTCATACACTATTAGAAGCAATAGATAGAAAATGATGATGATGATGAAGATAGCTAGATAGCTAAATAGCAAGATAGCTAGATAGATAGAGAGATAGAGAGATAAATATTGTATGTATATATACCAAGGGTAATGTTTTGATAGATAACTTGATACAATTAGAGTGGTTGGTTCTTGACAAGAGCATGAAATTGTATTTTATTTTTAAAATGAATGCATACATTATTTTAAAATTAGTATTATAGCAAATAACAAAGTAGGATAAACACATATATGCAGAAATTTATAACACATGGGTAATTTTTCCCTACCAGTTTCAATATTTATGTAAAATTAGAAAGATAAGCATTAATTGATATTAAATATATCAATTAATCCTCTTCCCAGCCTTCCTCAAAGAGACCTACAAACATTTACCTGTGTATATGTACATTGGGGGAAAAGAAATGATCAGACATTTGGGGGATTATTATACACTGTCAGATGTGACTTTAGTTCCAGAAGAGCCAAATGTCACTCTGCTCCACCTATCAGAGTAGGGGCCTATAGAAATCAAGTGACTGATGGACTTTTACCTCAGGTCAAACTCACAGTGGGTCCAGTGTTTCCCTGAAACCACTGTGTATTTATTTTCCCTGTTCCAGCATGCATAATTTAAATAGACATACTCAGAAACTAGGAGAATCCCCATATTGGTCACCTGACTTGTGGAGTGAGGGCTTTTATGTTAATAATGGTCAAATGGAAAACATAAAAACTGTCCTTTCCTAGAAAAATAGTAAATTAGAAGCAATACTAAGGGATTGCAGAGATTTGTGCCAACATCAAGGACTTGAAGGATGCAGAAGTGGTGATTCCCAACACATCCCCATTCAACCATCCTATGTGACCTATGCAGAACAGATGGATCTTGGACGATGACAGTGGATTATTTTAAACTTAACCAGGTGGTGACTATATTTACAGCTGCTGTTCCAGATGTGATAATGGCTTGAGCAAATCAACAAATCCCCTGGAATCTTGTATGCAGCTATTGAGCTGTCAAATACTTTTTTCTCAATTGCTGTTAGTAAGGAACACCAGAAGCAATTTCTTTTCAGATGCTAATGACATCAATATTCCTTCCCTGTCCTATCTCAGGGGTATATGACATCACCAGCCATATGTCATACTGTCTGCAGGGAACTTGATCACCTCTCCCTCCCACAACACATCCCACTGATCCATTATATTGATGATGACCCATTTAATTAGCAACTAATCTATACTTATTTGTAAGGCATTTGTGTGTCAGAGGTTGAGAGATAAGGGCAACAAAAATGCAGGGGGCTTCTACCTCAGTATAATTTCTAGGTGTCCAGTTTTGTAGCCATGTTGAGAGTGAAACAAGTTTTTATTATTATTTCAAAATTTTTAAGGCAAGAAGACTAAAATAATTTTAGTTAGAATATTTATGCTGAATGTCAACATTTCAGAAAAATGTAGATAATCTCATAGGGAGGATTTCTGGACAGAATGTTAGCCCTTGTGAAATATTGGGATTCATTCCTGATGGAAGAAAGGATATTTCATGCAAGAAGAATTACACATAGGTTTCTATTCTTAGAAAGTCTAAGCAGGATAGAAAGTGAAACAGAAGGACAGCAAGAGGAATCTGTCTTCAAATGCACAACAAGTGAAAGGAATCTCTTAGATTAATCAACATAAACAAATTCCAAAAAGAATTAAATCATATTAATGTCATGTAATTGCTAAATCATTTTTTCAACACTCTGGTCTTACATATTACAATGAATTTCACATTGGAAAGATACCATATAAATGCCATCTATGTGGGAAAGTCGTCTCTCAGTGTTCTTACCAGAGACATGAGAGGACTCACTCTTGAGGGGAAACCTATTAATGTCATCTCTGTGAGAAAGCCTTCACTCAATTCTCTACCCTGAGAGAACATGAGATAACTCATAGTGGTGAGAAACTATATGAACATCATCTATGTAGGAAAGCCTTCGGTCATTCTTCTGCCCTAAGGCAACATGATAGAACACACAAAGGGTTGAAACCTTATGAATATAATCTATGTGGCAAAGCCTTCACTCCATCTTTTAACCAGAGAGAGCATGAGGGAACTCATGCTGGCCAGAATCTATGAATACCATCTATGTGAGAAAGCCTTCACTTGTTTTTCTGCCCTTAGACAATAGGAAAGAATTCATACTGGAGAGAAAACCTATGAATGTCATTTATGTAGGAAAACCTTCACCCTTTTTTTCTGCCCTTAGACAACATGAGACAACTCACAATGGAGAGAAACATTATGAATGTCATCTTTGTGGGAAAGCTTCACTCATAATTCTAGTCTTAGACTTAAGGAGATGATTCACATGTGCAGAAAACGCTGTAATTGTCATCTGAGTGGAAAAGACTTCACTCTGTGTTCTGTACTGAGACAACATGAGACGATTCACATTGCAGAGAAACCCTATGAATGTCATCTGTGTGAGAAAGACTTCACTCAAAACATGTACCAAAACAACATGAGAAAACTTATACTGGATAGATACTGTAAGAATTTCATCTATGTGGGGAAACCTTAGCTTATTTGTGTAATCTTAGACAACATGAGAGAACTCAATTTAGAGAGAAATTGTATGAATGTCATATATGTGAAGGGGTTCTGTCAATGTTCCAAACTTAGTTTAAATAAGAGCCCTCATAATATAAATATTATGAATATGGAATAGACTTCAGCCCTTGACATAACCTTTAAAAATACTAGTGAAATGATGCACTGGTGAAACACTGTTTATAATAAATCTGGCAGAGCTTTTTGTAAAAAAAAAAAAGTAGTATCTAATTTAGCCAGTCATGGTACACTAGATATGAGTATACATTCTAGAGCCCTTGTACATGAAGAGAATTGGGAAAAACTGTAAAGTGTTCAAATTAATGGACTGAAATGTATGATTTTACACAGAGTATGATTTGGGAGGTTATTTGATATTTAAGAAAACAAGAAAATAATCAATGGGTGAATTCAAGCAGAGTTAGAATTTATATTATCAGAATGAGGTTAAATTTGGCTGAATAAAAAAGTTCATTTTTTATTTATTGAGTCTTGAGTTCATTTTAATTCTTTTAATGTGCTTAGATTCTCTGAACTTCTGAATACTGAAAATGTTATACATAAGCAGTGTTAGGAAAGAAAATAATAAAGAAATATGTTCATTCATTGCTATCAAAATACTGCCTTTTTTCCATATCCAGTATGATAATTTCCTGATTACAAGTCATATATTGACCAAAGTTTGCATTTTATTTGTGACTAAGGTGAAATTTTTTTCCATTCTGTTTTAGTATCATCTTATCTTCTATACTTGAAGTGAGACTGTAGCATATCAGCAGATGTGGACAACCACACCATTTACACAGAAATCCTCCTCATGCATATCTCAAGTTCTTGGGAGCTCCAAGTCTTGCAAGAACAGATATTATTACTGATTGGTATGGAAGCCCTGACTGATAATATTCTAAATGTACTGCCATTTTAACTGAACCATATCTATACTTCTTTAAAGGCAACATATGCCTATAGATCTTTTCTGAATTTCAGGTACTATTCCAAAATTGATTTTGAATTTCTGATGGGCAATAAATTACTTTTTCTTCTAGAACATGTTGCACAAATTTTCCTGTATATTTTATCTTCAAGCATAGAATTTGCCTTCATCATGGTGATGTCCTAGGATTCCTATGTTGCCATTTGCCCCACTCTACACAATGGGCTTACCATCATCCCATGTCTGTGCACACAAGCAGCTGGTGGCTCATGGTCAAATGGGCTTGGTCTAGTCTGCTTCCATCCTGGGACCATATTTAGGTTTCCCTTCATTAAGTCAAATGTGATTTACCAATATTTCTTTGACATACATAAAATATTTCAGATATCCTCTTCAGATATTCAATTTTCTGAGTCTTTTATCTTGGAAATAAGAGATTGTATTTTGATAATATGTTCTGCCTTTTCGCTTATGTGTCATATTAATATATTTTCAAAGATTCTTAGAATGCATTGTATGGAAGCCCGTAACAGGGTCTTATCTACCTGAACCACACAGTTGAAAATTTGTATTTTGCTTGTAATTACAAAAATAATATTCATCTTAGGTCCCATTGTGAATATAGCTACTCTTAAAAATCTTCTTGAAAGCCCATGTTCTAATCCATTTGGTGCCTTTCAGAAAATAGATCATCTATAGTCTGTAGAAGAGAGAGACTAATATTGCTCTAGGCAGAATACTCAACAGATGTTTTCAATTCCCAAGCAGGGATTTTGTGGATTAAAATATTCTTAAAAATACATTCCGAAAGATGTTTAACTTATAGTTGATATACATCTATTCCTGTATATATCTAGTGTTTTCTTGTCTGTACATTTTGCTGTTTTTCCATGAATGATAGTCAATTTATATATCTGTATGGTAGCTTTTCATACCCAATATCACCTCTGTTAAATTCATGCATTCTTGTTAAAAATGATTTCCACATTATAAAATGTTTGGGAAGATGAATGAGATAATCATAAACTCTAAACAAAGAACACATCTTATGGAGAATACCATGACTTTTGTATGAGTACCTTAATGGATTCCTATATCTGTGATAGAACTGCAAGGTTTTGGATGCTGCTAACATGGAAGAAAATATTGCATTTTATGTTATAGGAATCTACTTTTAAAATTGCTTTCCTTGCATTCACTCTTATTAGAGGGTCTTGGATAAGTAATAAATAATTAGAATTGAGATACAAATGCGCAATGAGGAAATGATTAGGATTTACCACTGAAACACATGCTAAACTAGGAACACAAGAAGAGCAACTTTCTTCATTGACAAGGTGTACTCTAAATCCCTACCTGTAAAATCAGATACTTTTGGGAAGCTCTAGCTCTTCACCTGAGTTCTGGATGAAAATATGCAATATTTCATCCTGTTTAAGTTCAGGAATCAGTACTTAGACTGGGGTGAGATGTAGTAATAAATGTTATTAGGGTTTTCCTTTACTACACCAGGTATTGTTTATACTATGTGCTTTAGTTTCTTTGGCAGCTCAAACAAATAATATGTAATGGGTTGGCTTAAACAATGAGAATATATTAACTTCCAATTTTGAGATTAGGAAAAGTCCAAATCAAGGGATCATCAAAGCAATGCTTCTACTTGGAGGACTGTGTTCTAGGGCTGGCTGCCAGTGATCCTTGGTCCTGGGTTCCTCTGTCACATGGCAATAGACATGGCTGCCTCTCCTGTCCTATACCCTCCTTACTGGTTCTGTTGGCATTCAGCTCTTGCTTCTTAGGGCTTTCTCTCTATCTGTCTGATTTTCATTCTCCTTATATAGGACTACAGTAATATGATTAAGTCCCTTCTTATTGGGTTTGGCCACACCTTAACTAAATAACCTCATCAAATGATTCCAACTACAAATGATTCACAACAACAGGAATGGATTTAGTATAAGAACGTATTTTTCTTGGGTACATAGCTTCAAGTCATCATATTGTGTGATGCATTTTCCCCAGAAATGTTATATATAAACATCCTTTCACCATAGAAGGAGATTTATCTTTCTTACCCAAAGGAAGAGCCATCATACTGAGAGCTAAACAACATATTTTGATATAGTGTTTTAAATAATGGGCAAAATGCTTTTACTTTAAAATCCATATCTAGAAAATGTTTAGGGTGAATGAACATATCATCATTTTATTCAGCCTTTAAACTGCAACTGGTACAATGGACCCAAAAGGCTCATATGGCTCAGTAACTTTCATTCAATATAGAAGCAAGTAGTTTATTAATATGATTTTAATAATTATAGTAAAAGTCTATTTTTTTCACACCCCTCCACTGCCTGAAATATATCATATTTTTAATATTTCAGTAATCAATTATTTCATAATGCAGCTTTTAAAATTGACTTGTTCTTACCTGTATCATTTGCAGTTTTTTCTGAAGAAAAGACATTACTGCCAATTTTATATTCAAATAACATTCTTACAGCAGTTGGGAATTCCATTTCTGGGACTTTGTATGTGTTAATATTCATTTTTTCCTAAATCTATTGAATTGTATTTAAATGCTTTTTTATAAGTTGAATTACTTGATAAGGTGTTCTTTAGAAATTTCAATGTGTATAGCCATTGGTTTATAATTCCTAAAGATTGTTAAAATAATACAGTTCTTTTTTTTTCCTTTTGATTTTCTCTCTAAATTTTGTCATTGAATTTTATGGAACTTTTAAATATTGCATTATATTTATGTTTAATTTAAAGTTACTTCATGAGGTTGTTAGTATTGAAATTTAAGAAGTTTTATATCACAGAAGGGTTACAACTGTGGCAGGGGAAAATAATTGGTGTGAGGTGTCAGTGATGGGGGATACGTGAGAGGAGGTTCACCTGGACACACATATAAGTAAAATAAATGTGTTTAAATGTTCATAGGGCATTGTCACAGTAGGTGAAAATTCACACAATAACCAAAGGAATATCAAATTCCCATCCTGGGGAGCTCTGCCACATTCTATAATGGATCAACAAGAATTCCCTGAGTACAGGGGTAATCACTAGTGAAGGAGGATAGTCCAATGATGAACCCTTGATATTGATGACTGTGTATATGAACCTTTACTCTTGAAATTGAAACTTAACCTAGTATTATAGGCTGCCTAAGCATTGCCTCCATAGGCCCCCTTGTTGCTCAAATGAAGCCTCTCTAAGCCAAACTCAGCCTATAAATACATTACCTTTCCACAAGCATGAGACATGACTCCCAGGGAGGAACCTCCCTGGCACTGCAGGATTACTACCAAGCACCAACTAGCAATGCAATTAGAAAAAGACGTTGACCAAAAGGGATAAAATATAAAGAAAAATGATTTTGTATGGCTCAGAGACCTCAAAGTGAGTCAGGAGGTCATTCCAGAGGTAACACTTATGCATGTCTCAGCAACGTCTCTTTCACTGCCAAAGTAGATACTATTCCAAATAGCAGGTCTCCTGAGGACTCTGGAGATATAAAGACACTATAGTCAAGGCAGATAGCTCAGGAGTTTGGTGCCTTGACAGTGGGCCCTACTTTGGAATTTATGCTCCCCAGAGTGATAGGGTTGGACTCAGTTGTGGTGTCCCTACACATGGCTCTTCTTTCTATTTAAACCTACAATTAGTACTAAAGTTGGTAGGTGTACATCCAAGAGACTTATATCTTTAAGCTGTCCATGAGCCCGATAGTCCCTGAACCTCATCAGAGTTGCAACACCTGTTCTCCAGTTCATTGGTCTCACCCAGGACAACTAACGTGGAGGTGATGATGGACAACTACCATACCAAGGAACTGAGAGAGTCTACAACTGCAAGCAAGAGATTATGATCCATTGGCCTTATTGGATCACAGCACCTTCTCAATTAGAGGTGGAGTGGACATCACCATCCCAGCATCCTCAAGACAGAAATGAACTATGGACTAAAGTAGGCTTACTGGTATTTCACTATAGACTTATTGTGATTCCTGGAATGGAAGAAATTATATCAATGATGTGGAGACAGAGGCCACTGGAGGTTCTGAGGACAAGGAGAGGGAAAAACAGGTCTAATACAGTGGCATTTTTGGGACTTGGGCATTGTCCTGAATGACATTGCCATGACAGATATAGGCCATTATAAATCTTGCCATAACCTACACAATTGGATGGGAGAGAGTGTAAATTACAATGTAAACTTTAATCCATGCTTAGTGGTAATGCTCCAAAATGTGTTCATCAATTGCAGTGAATGTACCTCACTAATGAAGAATGTTGTTAATGCCAGAAAATGTAGGTGGTGGGGGAGTCGGGCATAGGGGAATCCCCTATATTTTTTATGTGACATTTGTATAATCAGAGTACCTTTTAAAAAGTAATTATAAAAAAGAAAGAAAAGAAAGAAAAGTTTTTCTAAGATTAAAATAAATATAACCAATTTCCTTTCTAAACTAGAGTAGGAAGATTATTTTGTCAATATATTCATGATTTTTGAATTTCATTTCTATACTAAAATAAATGGTCTTAAAATCTCCTCTTATATCCTAAATGTTCTTTAAATGTTTCAATTTAAGTGTATATATATAAATGAATGTGTATGTGTGTTTTTATTTATTTTTATATAAGCAATTCAGCTAATTTAACCTAAGTTTTATTTTTCTTATAGCAAAACATCCTTTATTACTTTGAGTATATATATACTAGATATTTTAAAAAGTCCCACTGTGCCCTTAATTGTCTCAATATATTTGCATCAATCAAAATTGTTTCTCTTTGTTATTTTTCAAATTCAGAAATTTTTTTAATAATGAGAAGAATTTTGTATATCTTTAAAACTGTGAATGAACTTGAAAACATCATGTTGAATGACATAATCCAGACACAAAAAGAAAAATATTGCATCATCTAACTTTTTGGAAATAATTAGAATAAACAAATCATAGAGCCAGAATGTAGACTATAGATTCTTAGGAGATTACATGGGTATAGGAAATGGGAAATTAAGACTTAAAATATACAAGGTTCTTATTTGGAAAGATGGAAATTGTTGGTAATGGATGGTGGTGAAGGTAGTACAATATTATGAATGTATTTAAGAGCCCTAAAATATATATCTGAATGTTATCAAAAAGGGCAATGTTACATTATGTGTGTAAGATAACAGAATATATATTAAAGAAAATGCATTGAACTATACTACACAAACATGGAGAATAGTTAATATTACAATTATAAAAATGTGCTATCATGAAGTGTACCAAATGTTTCACACTAATGAAATGTATTAATAATAGAGTGGTATATAGGAATCCTGTATTTAATGCATGACTATCAACCAACATCTCTAATAGAAAAAAATATATAAAAAATAAAATATAGAAATAAAAAATAAATTGCAGATGAGAAAATTGAAACTCTTTCTATCTTTGTACTGGGAACTACCTGGCTGCTGACGTTTTCTAAAGTGGTATGTGAGTGCATAACTGACAACAATTTGTAGTGGGCCCTAAATTGCCGCACTCATCCCTCTCAGGCCTCAATTCACAAAAGCTGCCTACAGTTTCCCCCTCACAGTTTACTCATTTCTAGTTCAATAAAGAAGACCCATTAGATATTTTTAACTTGCACATGGCTGCCTGCTTACTGTTCTTTGTGTTAACAGGATGAGGCTAAGATACTTATTTCTTTAATCAAATTCTAAAGCAATGTAGCAGTTCTCAGAATTACATAATCTTTCCCTCTTCCACAGGCTCTATATTTTTTGTTTTTAAGGTGACTGTAACCGTTGGCCAATTTGATGTAATTATGAATTCCAAAAATATAATTGGATCATGCTTGTAAACTGATCTGTTAATCTGGGCATGATTAGGTTATGATTATGGTGTTTAACCCCACCCCTTGGTGTGTGGGGAATTGAATATAAAAGGCAAGGCAAAGAACAGAGTTGAAGCAGTCTTTTGAGAAGCAGTTTTGATGTTGGAAAGAAGGCCCCAGGAGAAGAGAAGCAAGCCGTTTGCCTGATCATCTATAGCTCACCTTGTGGAGGAAACAGGAGCTAAGCCCAGAGAGAAACGCAGCCCCAGGAAGAGAGGAACCCCAGAAGCCTGAACCCTGGCAAACGCCGGCAGCTGTCTTGCTCTAACACATGGCAATGGACTGTGGTGAGAGAAGAAACATAACGCTTTATGGCCTGGTATCTGTGGACTTCTACCCCAAATAAATACACTTTGTAAAGACCAACCCATTTTTGGTATTTCACATTATCACCCCTTTGGCTGACTAATACAGTGACCAACATCAACCCCTCTTTCTAATTCCAGATAATACTATTGTCATTCTATAGACACCAATATTTATATGTTCTCTTCCAAAGTTATTAAGATCCATCCATGAGTACCTTATCATTGTCTTCATCACTGCGGTTCATAAGTTTTTATTGTATGTGTAGTTTTTTTTACTGTTTTATTTTCAGGATAAGTGGTAAATATATTTACCTTGTACTAGAATCCAACTGAAGATTTTAAGGCAAGGTATTAAATGAAGATGCTTGATTTATGTATCAAAAAATAAAATGGTGAATAGATAAGAAACCAGGAAGAGTGTGGTAGAATATCAGTCATTTGATCTTCAGAACTACTCTGGTCTTAGTGATGAGATATCCAAGTCTTTATACTTGTCCTGAAGTACTTATTTTCCATTTCTTCCCTACAGTAACATATTAAGAGTCATGGCTTCAGCTTTAGTTGATCTTCATGTTCCAAGTTAGAAATATAACCCCACACATCCTTCTAGAACCTAGGGTATAAATTTGTCAGAGGTATAAACAAAAATACACTTTTGTTCTATGGTCCTTTAGTCACTATTTGTACTATGAATGGGTAATAAGTCCTCAGTAGGGCCAAAAGCTCACAGGCATCTTCTCAAATATTGAACAGTTGAGAAGAAAGCCCTTGTTCAGAAGCATAGCAATGATGCACATTTATTTGTACATCATACAGAATATAAAGCTTTAATCTGCAAAATGTAAATAGATGGAGTGAACCAATTTTAAGGGAGAAAATAGAATATTTAGCAGTAACCTTATTTCCCCTTTTGTTACAGGTAACCACTTTTCTGACTTTAAAAGTTGCACCAATTTGTGACCACTAATTTCAATGATGAACAGCAACAAACATCTGTTTGTTGCTAAAAATTCATGCCTCTTGGGTATTACTTATATATATCTTTTTTTTTAAATAGGGTATCCTTAGGTTTATTAAACTTAATATTTGAGTCTTCCTCCCTGTAAGAGTTTAATGGTCTGGTACTGCATTGACATAAGCTTATAACAGGTAGAGACAACAGAAATGACAAAGGAAGAAAAGAGTGAGAACGTAAGAGATGGACTAAGTTTGCTGTCGTCTGCTTTCT
This sequence comes from Cabassous unicinctus, assembly GCA_029593785.1. Classification (NCBI taxonomy): domain Eukaryota; kingdom Metazoa; phylum Chordata; class Mammalia; order Cingulata; family Chlamyphoridae; genus Cabassous; species Cabassous unicinctus. The sequence continues at coordinate 17,160 of JAQZBX010023915.1, forward strand.
ATTTGACATTTGGGTTGTTGCTCTGTCTATTTGGGTACAGAATGAAGAATTGTAGTGAATACATAATTGACATGAATCCTCAGTGATAAATGCATCTACATTGATGTATTGAAGATTCACTCAAGTATAACATAGCCTAAGCCAAATATTGCAATGATGTGTTTTATATCCTGTGTAAGAAATGATTTTCTACCCTGAGGTCAAGAGAACATGCTCCTTTGTAAGCATCTAAAGCTATTATAAAGTTGACTTTCATGTTGACTACTTTTATCTACATTACTTTTTTATGTGGAGAGATGTGTGAAATTTCATTCCATCCAAACACTATTTACTGAAAAGCATATATTATTAATACTCTACTCTCACACTCTACTTATGTCTATATGAGCAGGTCAGAAGCTGTGACCATTTTTCTGTTTCAATGGTGTCTATTTATTTCTACAATCAAATCTTGTAAATTCATATAATTTTAATATAAATTATATTTGTGAAAATGTTAATTAAATTAAAAATAATTTTATTTTCTTCATGACCAAAAATCTTCAAGGAAAGCAGAAAGAAATTGTTGAATTTAAGATGTAGATTTTTAAAAGGAGATATTTTTTTCTTCCAAAAGGATAAATAATGCTGTAGAGAAATATGACAAGGCAGAATGCTATAAATAATATTACTTTATTAAATAGAATGAAGGTTTTATAGGAGTAAATACCAAAGGATATATTTGACTTAGAAATTGCATTTACTGAAGAGGTGCATTACATTCATGATGTTTTTTAAGGATCCTTTTTGCTTATTTATTTCTCACCCCCTCATTGTTTGCAGTTGCTGTCTGCTCTCTGTGTCTGTTCATTGTGTGCTCTCTGTGTCTGCTTTTCAATTTTTAGAGGAGGCACCCAGAACCAGAGCCAGGCCTTCTGATGTTGGAGGGAGGTATCCAATTGCTTGAATCACATCTGCTCCTTGCTTGTTGTTTCTCTTATTGTGTTTCCCCCTCTGTATTCTTGTTGTGTCATCTTGTTGTGTCAACTCAGAGCATCATCTCACTGTCTTGCTCATTTTCATTAGGAAGCACTGGGAACTGAACCCAAGACCTCCCATGAGGTAGGAAGGCACCCAACTGCTTAAGCCACATATTCTTCCTGTTTTGCATGATTTTTAACTAGAGGAAAGTTGTACTTTTGTGATAACAAACATTCACGTAGTTAGAATCAATATATTTGAGAAATCATGGCCAAATATAATTCAACTTACAGTAATCTCGAGGAAATATTGATGGATATTTGTTTACTTTGTTGAACAAAGCTTTATACAACAAGTGTATAATATTAATTACAACAGAAGAATTTACCATATCCAAATCACATTTAGTGCCTAACCCATAATTAGACATTTTTAACTCAATGTAAATACCTCAGAATCTTAAAAGTTACTCTGTTCCTCTCTCTTTTCTTCATCTTTTCTTCCACCTTACAGGTAATATCACTCCTGACTAGAAATGGAAGGTCATAGCATGAATGCCCAAAAATAATACTTAAATTCTTGTTAATAAAATTAATCAGAACATCACCTGCCTTTTCTGAAGTTCCCCTCTCTGCAGTTACCTTATAATAAGGGTGTTAGTTTCCCAATTCATTAATAACAAACTTGGCCAGTTGACATTCTTTGGAAAATAAAATGTGAGTAAAACTTAAAAGTATAGATTTAAGACCTATTATATCTGTACTTGTTTAGGTTATATATTCATTCTAGTATGAAAACAATACCATCCCATAAACAGGGCACTCCAACAGACTGGGTATAGAAGGTGTATGGCATGGAGAAAAACCACAGTCAAAACAAAAAGGACGTGTGTCATAAGTATTAAATAATCTGTGTTGTGTGAATATTCTCGCTGCCCTGATTTTGTGATAATCCGGGTAGGCTAAACATTTGCTATATTAGAAAAAATGCATGTGTCCCAGACCTAGTTTTTCTCCCTAGGTCTAGTTTTTGGAATACTGTGATAAAATAAGCCTGATTTATTATATGACCATCCTGTATGGGAAATGACTGTAACTCTAGGTATCTTTGGTCAACCTTAAGAGATATAACAGGGGAACAGATGTGGCTCAAATGGTTGGGTGTCTGTCTACCATATAGAGGGACCTGTGTTTTGTCCCCAGGTCTTCCCAGTAAAAATGAAAAAAGAAAAATATAGAAGGCGCGTGGGCCACCAGGCCCTGTGTGCAGGTGCACAGCCAGGCCCTGCACGCGGATGAGCCGCCAGGTTCTTTGAGTGTGTAATCCATTAGGCCCCATGTGTGGGTGCACTGTCAGGCCCCGCTAGTGCGTGAGGCACCAAGCCCATGTTTAGGTGCACTGCCATGCCTCGTGAGCCATACAGCAACATGATGATGTAACAGGAGACTAACACAAGGGAGAGAAAAGATGAGATGCACCGAAAAACCAGGAACTAAGATGGTGCAGGTGACAGGATGCCTCTCTCCCACATCAGAGTTTCTGAGGATCAAATTCTAGTGAAGACAGGAGAAGGATGAGAAGAGAGGGCAGGAAATGAACACAGAGTCACCCAGCAATTGGACACAGAAACAGCAAAAACAGGCACGGGGGTAAAAATGGATAAAAGTAAATAAATAAATCTTTAAAAAATTGTATAGGGTAATAAGATATGGACTATAGTTAGCAGTAATATTTCAACGATGCTCTTTCATGATATGTTAACAAATCTTTCACAGCAATGCAGGGTGTTTTTGAGGGAGTGATGTGTGGGAGCACTATATGATGTAATGCATGTTTGTTTTATAAGTTCACAATGTTTGCTGAACAGTTATACTTTATGTACGTTCATGTATGAATGATATACTTGAATAAACTGTTTAAAAAAATATTAATCTGTGTTGCTCTGAACTCCAAGACAATATTTCAGGTTACTACATTTTGACCTGTTTTTTTTTGTTTCTGATTGATATAATACCAAAAATTTTGTCAAGTCAGAAGCATCTACTTATACATACATACCCCAGTGATACTTAAGCATTTCCTTTGCCATCCTCATGAACATTTGGGGATCCCAGATTTATATTTTCCAATCTACTGACACAAAGTACTTTCCAGCAAACAGATTACATGGAAGCGACCATCATTTACTATAACTCTTCAAAACATAGCGTTAGTATCATTGTTAATTATATGCACCGTTTGGAAAGATTCTCTGCTTTCCCTGAAATTACATAGCATGGCAGCTTTCTGAGTGTTCTCATCAAATACAGCTCTGCCTATTGTGGCACTAGAACACTGCTGAGTGGCTGAACATTCCTGATGAGTAAATCGTTTCCCTGGTGAATTTTTCACCACCATCTTAATGTCAATTTAGGTGATGATCTTAAATGGATGAGATGGAGTACACATGAAAGAGAGAATAATTTGAAAAGGTTTCAGAGAACTCAGATATAAACATGAAAATGAGAAGACAATGTTTTCATATAAAAATTTAGTAGCTGTAGCACTTTGAGATAATTTTATGACTCTCAAAAAGAGAAAGATTATACTTATAAACTAATCTATTCCTCTGGGTCTGATACCCTTTGGTTGAATTAAATTCAGCCAAGGTGCCTTTGATTATATTATCTGTTAAAATTAGAGCATTTTGCTTCAACCAGGTCATTACAGCATGTCTCAGGTTGAGGCTTTGCACTCTTGCTGCATCTGATTTAAATGGACAATCACTCAAGAGGACACATGGAAGAGAGAACACCTTCATTTATTGTTTTGCATTGTGACAAAAAGGAGAAACCATAAACAGTGGAAACCCTGGGGAGAGATGAACCGTTTCACCTGAGAGTTTACAGCTGATCTTGGGAAGAGACCTGAGACTGATATAGGAAGCCCTGAGAGACAAGACCTTGCCAGGCTACAGTTGAAATTCGAAAGAAGCAGAGCCTCAAGAGGAAGAGGAAGTCCAGCTGGGAAGGCAAACATCAGCCAGAGATTGGCAACCATCATGCAACTTTGATAAGTTGACTTTTTATGACCTTGTAAATAAAAGCCTTTACCAAAAATAAATACCCTTTATAAAAGCCAAAAGTTTTCTGGTACTTTGTATCAGCAGCCATTTACTGAACTAATATAATATTTTCAGTTATATTGTGAAAATAGTTTTCAGCACACAAACAGACTTCTTTAGATGATGTTTTAACCAATGATGGTGTTTGTTTCTAGGACATGCACTTTAAAAGAACTCACTGTCCCAGTCTTAGCCCTTGATAACCTTTAGGAAATCAGAGCTGCTTAACTATATTGATGTCTAATGCCTTTTAAGCACAATGAACTGTCTTATTACCAATATGGAATTACTACAAGGGGCAACTGTGGCATGGTGTATGCATTGAGATGCATTTTTAAATGTATTGTTATATGAGATGATCATATGATATGTACAAATTATGGTGAAATGTGCCAGTGGTAGTAACAGTGTAAAGCCTGTTCATAATATTTTTAACAAAAATAATCGTATACTTAGGAATAAACTTAACTAAAGATGTAAAGGACTTATACACAGAAAACTAAACAACATTGTTAAAGGAAATCAAAGAAGACATAAATAAATGGAAGAATATTCCATATTCATGGATTGGAAGACTAAACATCAAGATGTCTGTCCCACTCAAATTGCTTTACAGATTTGATGCAATCCCAACAAAAATGACAACATTTTTTTACTGAATTGGAAAAGCTAACTATGAAATTTATTTAGAAGGGCAAGAGGCCTACCTAGAATAGCCAAAATAGTTATTGAAAATAAAAAACAAAATTGGATGAATCATGCTACCTGACTTTAAAGTATACTACAAAGCCACAATGATCAAAACTGCATGGTACAATTTCATTACTCCAAAAAGAAAGATTCCACACCCCTTAGAATTCCTTCCCCAGCCCTATATAACCACTAATATAATTTCATCTTTAACAATAGACTTATATTTACATTTTATAAAAAGGGAATCATACAGTATGTAGTACACTGTATCTGCTCTTCTTCTCAAGTATAAAGGATTTTTTTGGTCTATTAACACTTTGTAGTATTAACCTACATTTGTTCTGGTTCAAAGAAAACCAGTCTTATATATGCAATTTTACCCACATTCATATTTCAAATACTATATTTATATTTCACATAATGAATTTAGTTCAATCATACAGTATTTGTCCTTTTGTATCTGGCTTACTTCAGAAAACATAATGTTGTCATGTGTTTCACAACTTCATTTCTTCTTACCATTGTTCCCAAATTTTTGAGACAATTAATGTACAACATTATGAATATACTAAAAGCCATTGATTATAAACTGAATATATCATATGTTATGGGAATATATCTCAATAAAATGTCTTAATAAACAGATAAATAATTGTGCAAAGATAATAACAGCAGCTATGTACAGAAGGGGAGGCACAGAGAGATTGAGTGGTGAGGAATTTTCTTGTTTTTCTGGTTTTATTTTGTTTATTGTTATTGAAATAATGAAAATGATCTAATAATGATTGAAGGGATGAATGCAAAGCTATGTGATTATACAAAATACCATTGATTGCACACTTTGGATAAATTTTCTACTTTATTAATATGTATCAATAAAATTGATATGTTTAATAAAAAACTGAAAGATATTGGAACATAGGTAGAAGTACAGACCAATGGAGTTCATTGGAGAATTATGATATAGATCCTCGCATATATAGTCAACCGATAATCAACATGGCCATCATGCCCACTCAACTGGGATAGAAGGGCCTCTTCAACAATTGGTGCTAGGAGAATTGGATATCTATATCCAAATGAATGAGAGAGGATCACCAACTTACCACCTATACAAAAATTAACTCAAGATGGATCCAAGACCTAAATATATGAGCCAAGACCGTAAAGCTCCTAGAAAGAATGTAGGGAAACCACTAGGAGATCTTGTAGTAGGAAATGGTTTCATAAACTTTGCATCTAAACCATGAGCAATGAGAGAACAAATAGATAAATAGGACTCCTCAAAATTAAGAAATTTTATGCTTCAGAGTTTGACAAGAAAGGGAAAAGGCAACCTACTCAATGAAAGAAAATATTTCATAACCATTATCTGAAAAGAGCCCAATATTCAGCATGTACAAAGAAATTCTACATCTCAAAAATAAAAAGACAAACAACTCATTTTTAAGAAATGGGCAAGAGATTTGAGTAGACACTTCTCCAAAGAAGAATACAAATGCCTAAAAATCACATGAAAAGATGCTCAACATCACTAGCTAACAGGTAAATGCAAATCAAAATCACAGTGAGATGTCATCTTACACATATTAGACTGGCAGCTATTTAAAAACAAAAAACAGAGAACTACAAGTGTTGGAGAGGATATGGAAGAAAGGGAACATTCAACCACTGCTAATGGGAATGTAGAATGATGCAGCCATTGTGGAGGACAGTTTGGTAGTTCATCAGAAAGCTAACTATAGAACTGAAATATGATCCAGCAATCCCACTTCAGGGTATATACCCAGAAGAATTGAAAGCAGGGACACAAACAGATATGTGCACACCAATGTTCACAGCAGCATTATTCACTATTGCCAAGAGTTGGAAGCAATCTAAGTGTCTATCAACAGAAGAATAGACAAGCAAATTGTGGTATATACATGCAATGTAATATTACTCAGATGTAAGAAGGAATGCAGTATTAACACACAGGACAACATGGATGAATCTTGAAGACCTTATGTTGAGTGAAGTAAGCCAGTCACTGAAGGACAACTATTACATAACCTCACTTACATGACTCAAGGAAATTGAGCAGAATCACGGACCTAGAGCCTGGAAAATAGGTGATCAGAAGACAGGGGGTTAGAGTGTGTTGAGTCAATGCTCAATATGGGCAAAACTTATGATAATGTAGAAAGGGGTGGTTGGGCAGTGGATGGGTGGTATGGTGCAATGATATAATTGTGTTTGATGTTGTTGGAATTTGTAGGGGATTAGGGTGGGAGGTTTGGGTTGTACCATCTGGGAATTTGGAAGAGGGCTGGAGAAAGGAAAGGTGAACTCTAAGGATTTGTATGTCTCTGATTAAATCTATAGTGGAGGGAAATGTTCTTTTGGCAAATATGGCAGGGAAGGATTACTGGTGCAGGGCATCAGGGAGGATATGTGGGATATGGTGAACCTGGGGCATGCTTCTATGGAATATGAAAATTTTCATCTTATCACAAAGTGTTCTCTTAGTGGGTGAAGACCCACATATAAGCACAATATTAAATTCCCATCCTGGGGAGTCCATGTATGTCTTCAGTTAAAAGGGTACAAATCTCATAAGATCATAGACAGTGGCTAATAAAATAAAACAGACCAATACATAAAGCCCTCAATATTATTGTATGCAACTATAAACCTTATAACTCAAAAACTGAAATGGTGGTTACCATAGTTTCTGAGATGTTGGGGAGGGAAGAATAGAAGAGATGGTACATTGAGCATTTTAGTGCATTGGAATTATTCTGCATGAACTTGCAAGGATGCACACAGGCCATTATACATTTTGTCAAAACCTATAAACTTGTATGATGCAAAATGTAAAACATAATGTAAACCATTGTCCATGATTAGCAAAAATGCTTCAATATTTGTACATCAATTTTAACAAACATACCATGTCCATGTAACATGTTATTAATAGAGGAGAGTGGGAGAGTGAGAGGAGATTGGGTATATGGTAATCTTCTATATTTTATAAATGACTTTTCTGCAACCTAAAGCTTCTTTGAAAATAAAGTGAGAAAAATAAGACACTTGGGGGACATACATAAGAAATTGTCACTGTACGTAAAAAATAACAGATCTTACATTAATGAAAGACACAATGAATTTTTAATTTATGTATTTTACATGTTTTAATTATTTTCATTTCATTTTATTATTATATTTATTTATTGATTGATATTTTTGCTTTGCTTTTGTGGAGGTTTTGGATTGCTAAAGGGTCATAACTGTGGCAGGGTAAGATCACTGGTGCAGGGTGTCAGTGATGGGGAGATGTGGTGCACTGGGGGCATGACTTTATGGCTTATGAATATGTTCAATTTATCATGGGGTATAATTTCCATGGATAGAGACCCACACAATAACTAAAAGAATATTATATTCCAATTCCTATGATGTCCTGCCACTTCCTCTAATAGAGTGGCAAAGAAACCCCAAGTATGTGGGAACTTCCTAGTGAGAGAGGATAGGCCAAAATGCCAGGTCCATGGTATTGATGGCTGTACTTATGAAACCTGTTCTTGTGAAATTGAAACTTATCCTACTATTATATATTACCTAAGAGTTTCCTCCTGAATGTCTCCTTGTTGCTCAAATATGGCCTCTCTCAAAGCCAAACTCAGCACATAAATGCACTACTTTCCCCTGCTGTGGGACATGACTCCTGGCGATGAGTATCATTGGCACCAAAGGATTATAACTAACCACCAACCAGCAATATATTTGGAAAAAGACCTTGAACAAAAGGGGGAAATATTAAGTACAAATCAGTTTTTATGACTAAGAGATTTCAAAATTAGTCAGAAGTATGTTCTAGAGGTTACACTTATGTGCATCTCATTGACTGCTACAGCAAGCAATGCCTCAAACAAGGGAGCTCCTGAAGGCTCTAGCGACATCTAGACACCAGGCCGGGCTGACAATATCAGAAATTTGGCACCCTGTCAATGAGCCTAACCTTAGAAGGTATGCTCCCCAATGTAACAAAGCTATAATCATTTATAATTTTCCTACACATGGCTCTTCTGCCCCTCTTTTTGAAGTTATATATAGCACTATACTTATTAAATATATGTCCTAGAGACTTATGTCTTTGGGCTGCCCATATGCCAGTGGAGCCCTGAACTTCAACAGAGTTGCAACACCTGCTTTCCAGTTCACTGGACTTGCCCAAGACAACTAACAAAGCATGATGATGGACAATGCCCATCCCAATAACAGACAGTAGCTACAAGGGCAAGCGAGATATTTTCATCCATCTCCTCCGTGATCCCAATATGAAATAGAGTAGACATTACCATCCAAAATTCCTCAAGATTGAGGAATGAACATACATAATGGAAAAATGGAACTATGGACTAAAGTGAACTTATTCTACCAAGGGAAAAATTTATGCCATTGATATAAAGGCAGTGGCCCCAGAAGTTCTGAGAGGAGGGAGAAGGAAGAATTGGGGCAATATAGGCATTTTGAGGACATTGGAATTGTCCTGCATGACATAGCAATGATGGGTACAGGCCACCATACATTCTGTCAAAACCTATAAAATTGTGTGGTGCAAAGTGTAATATATAATATAAACTATAGATCATGGTTAGTAGCAATTCTTCAATATGTGTTCATCAATTGTAACAAATGTACCACCATAATGAAAGATGTTGTTAATGGGGAAAAGTGGGGGGTGGGAGAGAGGGTGAGGTATAGGGGAATCCCCCTATATTTTCAATGTAACATATAAGTAAACTAAAGTTTGTTTCAAAATAAAGATTAAAAATATATGAGCTAAATTGAAGCTCTAACTACATACCTGGGGTCACTACTAAAAGAACAGCAAACTAATCCAAAACCAAGCCAAAGGAAAGAAATAGTAAGGATCAGCACAATAATAAAAGTAATCATGAACAAAATCCCAATAGAGGAAATCAACAAAACCAAAAGCTGGTTGTTTGAGAATATCAACAAAATTGGGAAGCCCTTAGCTAGACTTTCAAAGGAAAAAAGAAGACACAAATTTTTAAATAATCAGAAATGAGAGAAGGAACATTACCACAGACCCTGCAGAAATAAGAGTTATCATAATGAACAAGATTATTTTAAAAATAGACAATGTATCGAGATGGACAAATTCCTAGAAACACAGAAACCACCTACACTGAACCTAGAAGAAATAGAAGACCTCAACAAACCCATTGCAAATGAAGATTGCAGCCATCATCAAAAACTTCGCTAAGCTGAAAAGCCTGGGACCAGAGGGCATCAAAGGTGAATTCTGTCAAATGGTCAAAGATGATCTAACACCAATGTTGCTCAAGTGCTTCCAAAATTTGAACAGGAAAGCACACTACCAAACTCATTCTATGTGCAAACCAGATAAAGATACTACGAAAAAAGGAAATTACAGACTAATATGCCTAATGAACATAGATGCAAAATGATCAACAAACTACTTGCAAACAGAATCCAAAATGAAATTAAAAGAATTATACAGCACAATCAAGTGGTTTTTATCCCAGTTATGTGAGGGTGGTTTGACACAATAAATTCAATTAATTTAATAAACCACATTGCTAAATTGAAGAAGAAAAAATAGCATGATTTTCTCGCTTGCTGCAGAAAGGGCATTTAACAAAATATAACACCCCTTCTTGGTAAAAACACATCAAAAGATAGGAATAGAAGGAATCTCTCTCAATATGGCAAACTGTGTATATTAAAAATGTACAGCTAGCATTGTACTCAATGGTGAAAGACTGAAAACTTTCCTGTTGAGATCAAAAAGAAGATTATGATTCCCATTGTCATCACTGTTATTCCCTATTGTGCTAAAAGTTCTAGCTAGAGTGTAGGCTTAACAAAGAAATGAAAAGCACCCAAACCACAATGAAAAAAGTAAAAATTTAACTTTTCACTGGAGATGTACTACTTTATCTAGAAAATACTCAAAAATCCACAGTAAAGGTGCTAGAACTAATAGATGAGTTCAGCAAAGTGGTGGGATACAAGGTTATTATGCAAAAATAAGAGTGTTTCTATGCACTACTGATGTGCAATCTGATTAGGAAATAAGAAAAGTAAATCCATTTATAATAGCAACTAAATCAGTAAAATATTTAGGGTGATCTTAACCAAGGATATAAAGGAGTATTCAGAAAACTGCAAACCTTTGCTAAAAGAAACCAAAGAAGCCTTAAAGAAATGGAAGGGCAGTCTGTGTTCACGGACTGGAAAATTAAATATCATTAAAATGTCAATTTTACCCAAAATGATTTACAGATTCAAAGCAATCCCAATAAAATGCCCAACAGTCTTTTTTGAAGAAATAAAAGAGCCAATAAACAAATTTATTTAGTAAGTTAAGGGACCCCAAATATCCAAACATGTCTTAAAAAAGAACGAAGTTGGAGGACTCTCACTTCCTAACTTTAAAGCATTGTACTTAGCTATGGTAGTAAAAACAAACAAACAAAGAAAACCAGCATGGTACTGCCATAAGGACAGACAGACTGACCAATGGAACTGAATTCTGAACTCAGAGATTAACCCTCACATCTACAGTCAAGGGATTTTTGACAAGGCTGTTAAGCCCACCCAGCTTGGCCACAACAGTCTATTCAACAAATGGTGCTGGGAGAACTGAATATCCATATCCAAAAGAAATAAAGAAGACCCTTATCTCACACCTTATACAAAAGGTAACTAAAAATGGATCAAGGACCTAAATATAAAAACAACAATAAAAGTCCTAGGAGAAAATGGTGGAAAACATTTTCAAGAGCTTGTGGTAGGCAGTAGTTTCTTAAACTTTACACCCAAAGCACAAGAAACAAGAGAATAGAAAATAGATAAAAGGGACCTCCTCAAAATTCAACAGTTTTACCCTCCAAAGGACTTTGTCCAAAGTGTGAAAATGCAACAGACTCAATGGGAAAAAGATATGGCAATCACATCTTTGATAAGGGTTTAATATTCATGATATATAAAGAGATCATACAACTCAAAAATAAAAAGACCAACTATGCAATTAAAACATGGGCAAAAGACTTGAAAAGAAAACTGTCCAAAGAAGAAATGCAAATGGTGAAGAAGCACATGGAAAAATGTTCAACGTCACTAGCAATTAGGGAAATGCAAATCTAAACTACAATGCAATATCATTTCACACCTATTAGCTTGGCCACTATTAAAAAGTTGGAAAACTTTAAATGGTGGAGAGGATGTAGAGAGATAGGAATGCTTATTCACTGTTGGTGGGAATGTAGCATGGTACAGCCACTCTGTTTGACTGTTTGTCAGTTCCTAAGAAAATTGAATATAGACTTGTCATGTGGTCTGACAATACCATTCCTAGGTATATACCCAGAAGATCTGAGAGCAGTGACGTAAATAGACATCTGTACAGCGATGTTCATAGCAGCATTATTCAAGATTGCTAAAAGTTGGAAAGAACTGATGAATGGATAAGCAAATTATGTTGTATAGACATGATGAAATATTATACAGCAGTAAGAAAAAATGAAATTGTTAAGCATATGACAATATGGATGAGCCTGGTGGACATTATGTTAAGTGAAGCAAGCCACACACAAAAGAAAATGATTGTGCAATCATGAACTAAATATATTGTGTAAAATATTGGAGTTAATAATTAGAATATAGGTCACCAGAAAATAGAATGAGGGTAAAAAATAGAAAGTTGATGGTTAATCTGTGTAGAATTGGTATAAAGGTTGTATGTATATTTTTGGAAATGACTAGAAATGGTGAAAGTGCATCATAGTGTTTGTAACTAGCAGAGCTATTTATATAGGTATGACAGTGATTGAAAGGGAAAGTCTTAGGTCATGTATATTACTAGAAGTAAAGAAAAAAATTTAGCATGGAACTGTTTGATATAGTGTATCCTCATTGAAATATGAATATGGGTGATGTTGCATATTTAAGACTGTTTTTATAAAATATAAATACAAATAAGCTAAAGAGATGGAAACAGCATAGCACGGTGTACAGCAGGGGTAGCATAGAGAGATTTAGACTTAATGAATTTTTTTGCATGTTTGTTCATTTGATTTTTGTTTATTATTATTGGAATAATGAAAATACTCTTAAAATGATTACAGTGATGAATGAACAACTATGTGATTATACAGAATATCATTGTTTGTACACTTTGAATGGATTTATACTTTATTACTATATTTCAATAAAAAAGTTTGTTAAAAAACAAAGATACTTGACTGCAGACTGTAAAAGTGTAGAAATGGATAAAATTGAAGGTACTACATTATATTGAGTAGAATGAATACAGGTCCTATTTAAATGTGATTGTGGCTGAAAAGTGTAGTCTACTAATGTAAGTTTCAATTGAAAGAAAGTTAGAGAATAATTTAGGGTGAACCCAGAAGTGGATGAGTTAATAGTACAAATGGGTGGGTGGTTAATAGTACAAATACAATATTGTTCTTCTATGAACTAGTAAAAGGTACATCACTATTGCAAGGTAGTGAAAATGTGGAGAAGCATGGGAAAAAATACAATTAATGTAACCTATGGACTATAGTTGACAGAAA